>OZ024915.1:17414772-17524772 GCA_964017125.1 Flabesymbios commensalis | reverse complement strand
ACGGTGTTTAACCCTCTCAGCGCGGGGACCGTCTTTAGAAGTCAGATTCTGACACGTGAAGACAATTTATAATATGTAAACCCATAACATGTATTCAAATGAAGCGGAAAAAGCTAACTAAGACATTTATGATGACTTCAAAATCTTTGATCCCCGTGGTTTATACAAGAATGTTTCAGCATTGTAAGGGTTAATTGTAATAAGATACATCGTAGGCTTTGTCTCGACCAATCAGAAGCCTACGATGTATCGTGACTTGTACGAGAATATGGGCCCAGCATTTCAAGGCCAAGGGGTGGGGAAGGCTACTGTTTGTCGGCACGAAAAAGCACACGGCATATTAGTGTGTAGGTCAGACACACACTGATACTGGTAGTTGTAGGTTATGGTCATCCCCATGCGAAATCTGCTAAATATATCAGCTCTTAACGCAGGCGCGGATCCAGATGGGGATGCACGCCCACCCCTTTTTGTGCTAAATTCTTTAAAAAGTCCCCTAAATTGGCCAAAAAGATCTTAGGGGCGAGCCCAAGAACCCTCTGCGCCCCTTCCTTTTTCAAATCCTGGATCCGCCCCTGCTAAAGCGCTAAAGTACATTTTCAACAACTTTAATTGAGTGAAAATAATCCATATTTGTTTAATTTGAGAGCAGATATTTGCAAATCTTTGTGTTTAAACACACATTTCGTTGATTTGAACGGCTAATAAAATTGCGTAAAAACGGCTTAAAGGTTCAATGTAGTCGCAAGCGTGGTTCCGGCAAAGAGGAAAAGTTGTTCTAACGTTAGTTTAATACTGTTCCACCGACTGCGACACTGACTCTTCGGATCAGCGTCTCATTTATCATGTTCACTGTCTCGTCACAGCCCAGACTCTATTGTCTAGAATTCCCAACAGAAAACATAGGCGCATTCATGATAAGAAAGGCATAAAAGCTATCACAGACCCTACAGCTGCGCTTTGTGATTTTCACCAGATGTATCGTGGGTGCATTCATTGCTATAAATAGGTAGCGGGCTCGGCCTTAGACCGCTAGGGCTCGAATTTCAAATCCTGTGTCTGGAGGCCGTATCATTCATCTCATCATCATCAGGAGGTTCTGGATATCTCGAAAACCCCCTCGACCCCCTTGCCCCTCGACTTTAATTTTTTTTTTTTGGATAGTCTATTTATAAAATTCGGGAAACATTATCAGGTTAATATATATATGTTCGCTCACCGTCTGCAACGCTGGTCTAACATTGGCTGAACGCCTCGTGTGTGTTTTAGGGAGAGGCACGATACGCAATATACGGGCACTTGATTAGGCGTATAGCTAGACTGCCTTATGAGTCCCACCACTGTCTTACATTAACGCTGGCCCAAAATTGTTCCAGTCCAGTGATAGCTAAGCACAGCAAGCACGAAGCATTGAACCAATGTTGGATTAATGTTGGCCCAACGTCTCTAACGCTGGCCCACCGCTTGCGATGGCGGTGCAAGCTGGCGAGTGATATGTCGGTGATATGACTGGCAAGTGTTTTCTTAAGCACCAAAAAACGAGAGGCATTCAATCCCATGCTTGGGTTAAAGTCAGGCAAGCGTCGTAAACAGTGACCCAACATTAAAATGTGTTTGTCCAGCTGTAGGCCTACGGATCGATGGCCACCCAGTAAACAAGAGACATTAAACCAACGTCGGGTGAATGCTGTACCAGCGCAACAGATGGTCTGCCAACATCACTTGATAGCCAGGTTAGCATCACAGTAGGCCTATAAGTTTCCCGAATGTTGTTATTATACAAAAGCTATACTTATATAACCAAACATTTTTTTTTCAATTAAGTCGAGGGTCGCTGGTCGAGGGTCGAGGGGGGTGAGGGGGTCGAGGGGGTTTTCGAGATACCCGTAGGTTCTCCTGGCCAGTTTAGACTATACGTGCACAGAGGTGGCCTAAAACTTCGTTCATTCATTCATTCATTCATTCATTCATTCATTCATTCATTCATTCATTCATTCATTCATTCATTCATTCATTCATTCATTCATTCTTTCATTCATTCTTTCATTCATTCATTCATTCATTTTTATAAATATGATTATATCATATAAAACATAATGTACAATAATATATATATATACAATATAGTTTCGTCTGGACTCTAACGCGATCCACAACTTTCAAGTGAGTGAAAATTATTCAGATTTGTGTCCGAACATCAATATTTGCGTATGCTTGGTCTCAAACTTAACAAAAGTGAGTAATTTTCACACACGTGAAGTCGTGGGTCACGGTATGAATATTGCTTTACGTCGCTTTCTGCACAATCATGGCAATATCGCGACAGAAGGAAGCCCGAAGCCGGGACTATGCCTACTCTTACTTCGAATGACTTCAAGGGTTCTTTATAGTGCACAGTGGATCGCGGTAGCGAGACACAACTTCAAGTGGGTGGAAATAGAAATAAGATAACGTAGCTGGTAACCCAATCAATGCTAGTCGTCGAGTGCCCAGCATACACATTTTCCATTCATTTGAAGCTGAAATTGTGTATCTTTCACGTTCAATTTATGAGAATATTTCTATTTATGAATAAGACTCAAATTCAATTAATTTTATAGATTAACTGATCATTCACCTCAAATATTTGATAGATTTCAATTACATTTCATTTAGACTTAACCCTTGAAGCGCTGAAATATTTAATATAAACTATAGAGACAAAAGGGTTTTCTTGAACTTGAAATCATCACAAATGTCTTAGTTGACAATTTCTGCTTCATTTTAATACCTATGTTATATGTCTACGGTCATTATGAATATTATACTTTTTCAGTGCGGTGGTCAGAGTCTGACGTCTATAGACGTCATATTGACGTCATATTCTGACGTCTAAAGTCAGTCCCCGCACTGAAAGGGTTAACATAACAATGACTCATTATGTATTCTGAAATGGAGTCTTACATCCTGTTTTGTGTTGAGCCCCTTCCCCTTTCTAACAGACATTATGAAACAACCAACCACTAAAAATAGGCCAGCGCAGGTTTCCCCCACCAAGATTTGCCTTGCCCGGGGGATAGATACCTTCTCCAATAGTTATTATTAGCTTACATAGGGATATCAAATGCATGACTGTATTTTATCTCAGATTTGGTTAATTAATACAATAACCTGTACATCACCTTCGCCTACATAACGCACATAACCCTGGAGCTATTTTTTCGCACTGCTGACTCCTTCAACTTACACAGTACGCATTGTCTTCAAAGAATCAGTGCCGGATGAATTTATTCTCTTTTTTTATTAGCACATTAAGTACCACATAATAAATATGTTAAAGATAAAATGTGACATCAACCAGCAAGATTTGAAAAGAGTTGACCTCCATTTTGTCAAATCTGAATAATTTTCACTCGCTTGAAGTTGTGAGTCGCGTCAGCGAGACACAACTTCAAGTGGGTGAAAATTCAGATTGAATAATTTGGCGGTTAGAGGGTTAAGACATATGCATAATCAAAACATTGCCTCAAAATATAATTATATAATAGCTTAAAACTATAAAAAAAATGATACCCCCCCCCTCCCCACCTACAACCACTAATCTTTCTCAACATGTTAACTGTCGGCCATTTTGTTTCTAATGGAAATGCCAAAAAAACCATTTGAGTGTAATCATGGTAATGGAAATGACGTTTCAAAAGATCGTCAATCAAGACAAATAATGATGTTCTGCAGTCGCTATAACGTCATCATCTGTTTAAAATTGTCAGATGGTTCATAAATAATATTTCAGCAGCTTTTAATATTTATTTTACCATGTTTACTGCAGCAACGAGTTTCCGCGGAATAACCCATCATATCAAATACGAGGCATACGTTACCGAGTTTGATTGTGAAATATTTTATTGGACTAACGTCGTAGACAATGGGCCAGCATCAAAGCGACACAATCAGGGGTGAAATCATTTAAAAATCTGTATTTTTATTTTGGTTTCTTAATATGGTCATAAGATGTGAGCATGTTCATAGACTAGAATTGCGTAAGTTTTTTTAAAAATTTTGTGTTGCGCATTTATCAGTTGAGCGAGAAATAATAGACGAAACTGAATTCGGACATATTAAATAAACCAAAGTACCTTGTTAGCTTAGAATGAGCCGCTTCACCTATACACTTCTGAAATGGTTGTGTATAAACCATGGAGACCAAAGTTGTGTTTTTTTTTAAATAGAAATCATCATAAATGTCTTAGTTGGCTCTTTTCGCTTCATTGGAATATCTATGTTACGGGTCTACGACCATTATAAATGTTCAGCTATTTCAATGCGGGGACCGTCTCTAAGACGTCAGATTCTGACGTATAAAGACAGTCCCTGTGCTGAAAGGGTTAATAAATAGAATTCCGCCATTTGCCTAGATTAGGCCCTATACTGCCAGTGCTCGTCACTAATAATACATTATAACAAATTTACAATGCTGGAATAAATATGAGAACGTAGGCCTAACGCTTAAAAGTTAAACCAGCACGTGGTTTCCATGGTTATATTTTAAAGGTGATCTGTCACCCCTTATATAGTATGAATAAATTTGTGACAAATAAATCAAAGTTGCCACAAGATGGGGCACAGGTGTTTCCTTATATAGGGAAACAACAAGACGGAAACAAGAGGTCACCAAATTGTCTAGCACGAGACTTTGAAACAATGGTGGGTTAATGTTGGGCCAGCGTCGTAGACGGTGGACCAACATTAACCCAGCATTGGGCCAATCAATATCTTTGAAACCACATGTGTGATGAGGGATGTCTAAGTTTGCAAACAAAAGACGTTGACACGATGTTGGTTTAATGTTGGGCCAGAATCGCAGAGGCTGGCCAACATTAAACCAGCATAAGGTGAACCTTTACGTATTTTCGAAGTCCACACAGCAGGAAGTATATAAATAACTCGCACATGACGGATTACTAACCATACTGATGTGGCGTTAACTTAGTTACTATGGCTTCTGCCACAGTGACAAACATACAGACTTGGAGTGGCCGCCCCGATGGCTCATTCGTATCTACTGGGGATTGCAACCTGAATGTACCAGGTTCGAATCCCGGTCGGGACCGATATTTGACATCGTGGTTGTGCATAGAGAGTGCTCCAAACTGTTTAAAGGCCTGGAGTGTACAGTGCTGCCTATGGTACTGTGCACTATAAAGAACCCATGAAGTCACTCGAAATAAGAGTAGGGCATACATTTTGATGCCATTGCCGACAATGACACGGAGTTGTCAGTTCAAAGTAACACACATACAGACTTAGAGTGTAAAGTTTGATGCCATTGCTGACAGTGACACTAAGTTGTCAGTTCACGGTGACACACATGTAGGCCTATACATACTTAGAGATGCCATTCTGTGCAACTCAATAGCCTTGACCTCTTAGTGTTTTCACTGAGCTAGCTAATACAATGAAGTATGGGGGAGGGGGGGGGGGTCTTATATAACATTATTTTCACCAATTAGCCATTCAAAAGGGTTTCCAGTGACGTCACTGCATTACAAAGAATTGCCTACAGTGACACCTTGTTGTCATAATTGTATATAAAGCTCTCATGGCTTCTCTTTTTTTGTCGACGGTGACACTGCCTCTGTCATCATGCCGGCCACAGCTCTAGCGTCAAGACTTCTACTATGATTTTATTGATAACAATGACACTGGATATTATTGCAGCTGTTTTCAAGTACCCCTGTTACACCTTTCCCTGGGGCTATGGTGAAACTATAACCGGTAGTTTCCAGTTGCCCTCTTCCCTAGTTTCAGATTGTATTTGAGATCCATATAACGGGATTACACGTCAGGATATCGCAATTTTCTCTAGCTATTTTCAATCTTTTGACGATCTTTTATTTTCATTGGTGATGTAGCTGCTTATCAAGGCCGGTGTTATTGTAAAAGGTGTCTATCTGCCACCGTTTACCGCTAGGAAAAAAGAAAAATTGCGATCGCCATATTGCCTTTTGTGAGCGCCATGTTGCCCTTGAGGAGCGCAATGTTGCCCTTGATGAGTGTCATGTTGCCCTTCATATGCGCCATGTTGCCCTTCAGACAGTGAAATGCCTCTTTTTAAGTGTTGTTATGACATATTCAACACACCCAGGCCATTGTGACTATGAAAACCACCCCAGCCACTGATGTCACGCGCTCACACCTATGACACAATATCTGATAATGGTCTGTGTACATAGTGGTAATAACTGGCAATGTTTACATACTTAACTGATTCTGGTATACCCTTAATTGGGAAGGGTGGGGTGTTGGAGACGCCTAACTGGATGCCCGCAAGGCATGATCAGGTGCCCCTAATGATAAGTGGCGTCATGCCCCTTTTGAATCCTAGATGAAACACTGTGCTTCATCCGAGGAATCTGTTACACCATACCTCTCGGATGACGGGCCTGGGGCCAAGCCTGGCACCGTCTTAGCCATTCGACCACACACCTGTTGTGTTTTTGCGTTGCTGTCGGAGAAGAGTGATCCTGTGCAAAGGCAAACAGCAGTAACTGCTGACTTAGAAAGTCAGCAGTTACTGCTGTTTGTCTTTGTGGGGCAGTGTGGCTGTTTGGACATTGACAGATGAAGCCATATGACGTTGTATAATTATTATGAACGTTCCACCTATACACAGCAAACATATTACCCGAGCCAATTCGGTAATAATGACTTGCATTTAGAACGCGTCTTAGCTTCCCCGTGGCACATGTAATTAAGTAAATCTGAGAGGGTATTTAATTAGGAAAAACGTATTTTTGTAGTGCTTCTAATAGGAAAACTAGAGCCTCGAAAAAACAATCCGGAGGCGGTGTGAAAAACTTAGATATAGATGGGGCGTCAAGAAAGGCAGCCATCCAGCATGAGAGGGGCGCCCCGCAGTGCTGCATCTAACATGTCTAAGTGACAGGACTACACTCGTTTTAGGATCTGCCGAGAAGCACGAAGTCTTTATTTGGAGGCCAACAGGAATACACGGCGATCTTCACAGAACAGTTTTCAGGTTTATATCTGAGCCAGAATATTCGGTGAAACGTAAACATAATACGCTGCTGAAAATGTCATAAACATTTGTATATAGTTTAACAGAAAGTACATTTACCATGTTTACTAGACTGAAACAGCGCAAAATATTAGGAAGACAGGTCGCGATTGAAAACGGTTTCATTGTCAGTAGAGGTACAATGGAGATCAAGTTAAAACTGTACAAATGACTGCAGTAGTGGAGATGTAAATCATCAAGGCGCTATAGCAATATCGTGGCATAGAGGACACCACATAAAGTCTTACCTTAATGGAAAAGTAAGATAATATATATATATATTATACAGATATATATTATCGGATAACTTGTCTGTCTGTCACGCACTTCATGAATTTCAATGAGAATTCTATTTGGCATACAACAGATCTGTGACGTCTAGTTCTATATTTTCACCTTCAATGAAAGAGTGATGGTCATGCCTATTGTTATATATTTTGAATTGACAAATTATTTTGTGTTATTATCCATTCAATTGTACCCTAAGCACAGAACTACTACTGACTACACATGACAATCCTGGCGATGATGGGCTGGTGGTAATTCAGTGCCACCAAGTGAGTAATCTCTGTAAGTGGTATTACTGGTAGCATTAAGTAAGTGAAATGATATTGAATGGAGCACTACTGACAGGAAGTATTGATACACGAGATGTCGAGCCACTGACGGCCCAACATTAACCCTTATGCTGCCGATTTTTTTTCAGACTATTTTTCATTCATTTGAAGCTGGAATTGCTAACGCAATTTCCAGCTCCAGATGACGAAAAATAATTCTTTTTATGAACAAATAGTCATCTTCAAAATGTAACTATTAGATTAACTAAGCATATATCACAAAACGTTTTAGCAATTCAAGTTGAATTTATTGGTGTTAAATTTGCTTGAAAACGGATATATTCGGTCCCGGCAGCATAAGAGTTAAAAAAGTGTATCACCGTATCGTTTTTGTTGAGGATGCTGGCAATGGACGGAATGGCTACAGAATGTACAGTGTATGCCACGAACACTACAGAAGTGTACACATTGACATCAAATGGAGAAGACAGGACTTTACAAGATGTGATTGTGAGAACCAGAGAACCCCCGCACAGAGAACCCCTGCACAAAGCTACATTCTATCTTCTTGATGATCCTCTTGCGTTAACACAATGTATAGTCTGTGTGGTGCTGTTTGTGTTGAATCTGTTGATAGTGCTGGCATCACGTCAAGGACACATGTTACAGCGAGTCACACGTAATCTGGTAATACAGCTAGGACTCAGTGATATGTTGGTGGGTATAGGCATGGCATCCATGTTAGCCGTGGAGCAGATGGGCAGGTATGACAAAAGAGCCTGTCAAATTAGCACTGGTATGCTGATAACTGCCTGCTTTACCTCAATATGCCTGCTTACTGTAATCTGTCTAGAGCGTGTACTCATGCTCAAGTCTATGGACGTGTACAACAAGGTGTTCAAGCCTCACAAACTTAGGAATGCAGGCATAACTCTGTGGACCATTGCTATCTTATTGGGCCTATTTCCTGCGGTAGTCACCAAAAACGTTCGTCTTCAGCAAAGAGGGTGCAGAATGTTGGAGGTGTTTCCACATTTGTATCTGCTCATTCTATGCCTCCTCTATGTGTTCCTAATGATCACACAGTTGGCAGCAATTATTTACGTGATTGTCACGAGTAACAAACAGATGCAGGAGATATTCAAAAGCCCTAATCTTGGAGAGGCGTGTCTGAAAACACTCATGCTGAACTTGCGGACAACACGCACGCTTCTGTTGGTGACAGTGTTATTCTTGTGTAGCTGGTGTCCTATGTTTCTCTTCTTACTTTGGTGTGTGGGCAGAGAGGTGGTGCACTCTGGTGATCTACAGATGAACTGCTCGGCTCGGAAATATGAAGGCTACGTTAACTACGGCGCGCTGTGTGGAATCATCAATTCCTTCATGAACTTCTTCATCTACTTGTTGAGAGGTCGTGAATTCCGTGAGGCTCTCACGAGATTGTGCGGATGTAAGAGTCGCCGAATTGAACCTATTGACATCAGCTTACAAGCTACAGTAGGTTCCCCATCTCATCCCGCTTGAGAAGACAGACAGACAGACAATTTTTTTATTGACGTAAAAAGTCCTCATGGACTTATTTGTCATAGAAAAACATACAATATAATATAATTCAATAATATAAAACGTTAACATTATTTTAAAATACAAAGAAGATCTAAGGGGGCCACCATTCAATCTTCAGGGGGAGGGGGATAGGCTGGAGTATCTTTGAAACAAATATTTTCAGACTGAATTTTCGTGAAATAAATATTTTGCTTGAGGCATAGTGTGAACAAAATAAAGCATTGCAGATTGGAAGTGAAATAAAAAATTTGTTCAGCTCAAAAACTTCAGCTCCCTAGTAATTGAATGGTGGCCTCCTAGCCCTATGAGGTGGTGAGCCATTGGTGTTTTAATGTTGGGCCAGCGTCGTAGACGGTGGACCATTATTAAAACAACAATGGGACAGCACCTCGTGTTTACTAAGATAAGAATGTGTGCGCAGGTTCCGATATAAACCCAGCCAAACTTTTTCAATGGCTCGTGTTTGGTGGGAGCTTCAAACCAAGATACATAGTTGTTTGCTCGCTATGTCTATATCGTAATGAATTATAAAAACTAAGATAAATTGTTTCTTAATGTTCGTTATTTGCCTATATCCTAATGAGTTATAAAAACTAAGATAAATTGTTTATATGTTCCTTATTTGTCTATATCGTAATCATGGTAATGAAATAATTACATGTCTGAGTGTCGTCCTACCTATATATTTTATCATGAGGTGCGTCATAATGATTCGACATGTGGAAAAAAACAACGAAACTAATATAACTAATAGTTTCTCCCTAGAATCCGAAGTGATATACGCCACTCAAAATAGTGGTACATAACAATAATTAACATGCAACCCTTTGGTTGACGGGGGACGGTATTGTGTGTAGGCTGCTTTACAGACAACAGACTGAATCTGTTTCAACCTGAATTTATCATTGTCATCTTCAACCACTACAAACCGCGAATTGCTGTCGCAATTCTCGACTTGTAGTGGATGGAGATGATCGAAAAAGTGAAGAAAATTGCCATGTATTGGTAAACCAGTTTCATGGAAATATTCATTCTAAAACCGTCAGTTGTATGAAAATTAAGTCTGTTATCAGGGATGTAAAATGATGCTTTAATGCATCGTGAGGGCTTAAAGGGTTAAGCCTGTTAAATGCTTTGTCTTGTAATATATGGTTTATTTTCAATGTAATAAATAATAGTACACAATGTATTGCGTTGTTTTCTCAAGGTAGATAGGAATTTGGTTATTTAATTATTGAGAAACTTAACCCTTCTATTCTATTCTGGGCAACTACCAACCGAAATGTGTATATCATCAAGTTATATAATCCAAATAACTCTTCCTCAAATAGGTTTGAGGAAGAGGGATGCCTAAAATATAAAATAAATAAAAAATATGAAATGAGGCGTACATTTTTTATGTAACAAATGCATTGTTATTATCCACACGAATACAATAATGGGTACTAATGGGTACTCACAATGCTGTTTGCACTCAAGTCTACGTTGTGTCTAGCTACCATGGCTACCGAGACTCACAAACCTCAAGTGGATGAAAACTACTCATATTTATTTTCAGATCAAACATTTGCAAATCTTAATGTTTGACCACACATTTCGTCTTTTTTCAATTTGAAATCATCATAAATGTCTTAGGTAGCTTTTTCGGCTTCATTTGAATACCTATGTTATGGGTCTACGGCCATTATTATAGTTTACTCTTTCACTGCGGGGATCGACTTCAGATCTGATAGACGTCAGATTCTGACGTATAAAGTCGGTCCCAGCACTGAAAAGGTTAAACTAATGTCGGTTTAATGCTTCTCAACCGTCTGCGACGTTGCCCCAGAAGTAAACCGACATTGGTTGATCATCAGCATATCACGATGAATGACATGTCATGTAGAGAAATAGTCAACATAATGTTGTTTTCACACCAGATGCGCCATTAGCATATCAGGGCCCGTATTCTCGTACAAGTTACGATATATCGTAGGCTTCGGATTGGTCAAGATGGCCATCTCGACCAATCCGAAGCCTACGATATATCGTAATTTTTACGAGAATACGGCCACAGTATATTTCACGATCGTTTCACGTAGAGATCGTACGGTATGAAATAATGTAGATCCGGCATTTCTCGCGTGTTTAGATTTTCACGCATTTGTGATTTAGAAAGTCTAGATTTCGCGAATTATCGATTTCGATGATAGTAGCGCTATTATTATAATAATTTTCGCGAGATTCTTAAATTCGCGAATTTATCCTCCTCGCGAATTCGCGAAAATTAAAACCACGTTAATATTACCAGATCTGCAGTAGTAAACAACGTGTTCAGAAAATCGTGCGTTTTTTCCAGATAATGAACTGCCGCGAAGACAACATACACCTCTATAGGCCTAATCTCACCTGATAATGTTAATGTATAATGATTAGATTAATAAACGGATCAACTGATTAATTAGATGCATGTAGTTCCCCAGGCCATCCAACATAAACTAGGACTCAATTGTTTGTGTTTCGACAGGTGTTGTAATATCACTGAGATCCATTATTCCCTAATTAATTTGAAGTTTTTAATCACTGGAAACACAATGACGCGTTTCTCCGTCTGTGACCAACCTTTTTCAAGTCTATTGCTAACATAACAAATGTCGAAATAATATTTTTCCGCCTGCTTTAAAATTGGAATTATACTGCTACATCGTAATTAACGTTGGGAAATCATGTCGGAGACATAATTAGTTTTAATAAACATATATTGGCATGTTATTGAGTACCTACCCAGAAAACACGATACACTAAAACAATGTTGTTTTAACGTTGGCCCAACGTCTTCGACGCTGTCCCAACATTAAAACAACATAGTTTCAATGTATCGTGTTTGCTGGGTAAATACATGGTCCACTTGACTATTGGGTTATATTCAGCAAACACAATGCGTTGAACCAATGTTAGCTTAATGTTGGCCACCGTCTACAACACTGGACCAACCTTGAACCAACATTGGTTTAACGTGTTATGTTTGCTGGCAAAAAGTGTACTCTCAGCAGACACTGACCAGTACGCAAGACGGTGTCTAATCCGAGTACCGTACATTCCGACCTCTTAATTAAAAGCCTTAGAGCCCTCACGATGCATTAAAGCATAATTTTACATCCCTGAAAACAGACTGAATTTCCCTACAACTAAGGGTTTCAGAACGAAAATATCCATGAAACTGTTTCACCAATACATGACACTTTTCTTTAATTTTTAAACCACATTAAGTCATCTTCATCCACTACAAGTCGAGAATTGCGACAGCAATTCGCGGCTTGTAGTGGATGAATATGACAATGGTAAATTCAGGCTTGAAATGGTTGAGAGACGCAAGCGGCACCTGCCAGCGCAGAGACATTCAGTTAATGCTGGCTTAATGTTGGTCAACGTCGTAGCCGCTGGGCCAATATTGGGCGAGCAGAGCTGGTCTAATAGGTTTATAGAGGGACATCCAGGCATTTGCACAACAGAATATTTTTAGTAGTCTAAAAAGGACTCACTAATACGAGTACCTAATGCCATTATCTCACTCTCAGCATTCAGAGGGTTCCTCTCATAGCAGGGACATCATTAATTGCAATTTACTACATGACAAAAATATAATTATATGTAGTATTTCAAAAGTTAGACCATCAATTTTTTAGACAATATAATGGATATAAATGTTTAGGGCTGTTGGGGTTGTTTTAAAAATTTGTGTTTGCGATATTTCATGAAAATCGATGGATAATTGACAGAGAAATCAACGAAAATCCAGCGCTACAGGATAATTATGTCCTAGAGCATAAAGGAGTGGCGCACACAACACTAGGGAGGACAACATTATGCAATGAGGTGCAATAAGATGCAGTCCTGTAACTCGGTTATCTTTGAAGGACTAACAGCGATATTTTTCAAAAGAGATGGAGTTAAAAAAACGTGAGAAAAGCAAACCTTCAGGAAGGAAATCACGTGAGCGTAGCCAGGTCCTATGATCAGTGATAATTAGAGCTAATGTTAAGATCTAATTCTTGTTGGGTTTAATAGAGATGCCTAGAGCAGGTTAGCATCCTGACAAACACGAGGTCGCAGACGGCGAGCCAGCATCAACCCAACATTGGGCCAAAGTCTCGTGTCTGCTCCCAGCAAACACTAAATATTTGCATAACATGTATACAATGATTGACCAACGTCGAAGACGTTGAGCAAACGTTGTATAAATGTTATACAAATGTTTTTTGTTTGCTGGGAAACTTTCGAATTAACCCTTCCAGCCCAGGTCGCGAGATAATTCGGGCATTTTTTTTACACGCTGATAAAAATCTGTAGAAAGGGGTTCGACTGAACATTAGGGGAAAATTCGATATTTTTTTGTAAAGTCGATATATTTTCTCTCCCATGCGTCCCAGGGGTATTTAGGGAGGGAATTGGGACATCCCCCCGAGCCAAGCTGATGTTTTTTTGCAATTTAAACTTCTAAAAAAAAAAAATAACCCTCTAAACTGATAAGAATTCACCTCAGGCAGTCCGTCATCTTCAAGGCTCCTAAAACTCCGGCCGTTTGGCCTCCACGTTTGGCCTCCAAACACGTTTGGTCTCCACGTTTGGCCTACTCAATCTTTTTCTAGATACTGTACGCCCCTGGCCCGTATTCTGGCATATGTTACAACATACAGAGGCTTCGGTTTGGTACAGGTGGCTATGAATCCTTCACGCTCTGAGCCATGCGTCCTTCACGCTCTGAGCCATGCATCCTTCACGCTCTGAGCCATGCGTCCTTCACGCTTCATGCGTCCTTCACACTCTGAGCCATGCGTCCTTCACGCTCTGAGCCATGCGTCCTTCACGCTCTGAGCCATGCGTCCTTCACACTCTGAGCCATGCGTCCTTCACGCTTCATGCGTCCTTCACGCTCTGAGCCATGCGTCCTTCACGCTCTGAGCCACGCATCCTTCACACCCTGAGCCATGCATCCTTCACACTCTGAGCCATGCGTCCTTCACGCTTCATGCGTCCTTCACGCTCTGAACCATGCGTCCTTCACGCTCTGAGCCATGCGTCCTTTACGCTTTGAGCCATGCGTCCTTCACGCTCTCAGCCATGCATCCTTTACGCTATGAGCTATGCCTCCTTTACGCTATGAGCCATGCCTCCTTCACGCTATGAGCCATGCGTCCTTCACGCTCTGAGCCATGCGTCCTTCACGCTCTAAGCCATGCGTCTTTCACGCTCTGAGCCACGCATCCTTCACGCTTCGAGCCATGCGTCTTTTTCTCTGAGTTATGCGTCCTTCACGCTCAGAGCCATGCGTCTTTCTCTCTGAGTTATGCGTTCTTCACACTTTGAGCCATGAATCCTTCACGCTCTGAGCCATACATCTTTCTCTCTGAGCCATGCATCCTTCACGCTCTAAACCATGCGTTTTCACGGTCTGAGCCATGCGTCCTTCACGCTCTGAGCCACGCGTTTTTCACGCTCTGAGCCATGCGTCCTTCACGCTATGAGCCATGCGTTCTTCACGCTCTGAGCCATGCGTTCTTCACGCTCTGAGCCAAGCGTCTTTCACGCTTTGAGCCATGTATCCTTCACTATAAGTACTGTAGATCTGTTCATTTTTGCGTTTTACATTTTCAAAAATGTCTGATTTTGGGACTTTTCATAAAGTCTAGAATTCTTCAATTTTTGTTTCTTTTGTGATTAGGTCTAACAGATTATGATAGTCACTAAGCTGTTGAGAATATTTGAGAATATTTGAGAATATTTATTAGGGTAACCCTTTCAGCATAATACAATCATTACATATACATATATGAAATCAATTAGTCAGGTATCACGCTGGTTTCCCAAGGGGCCCAGGTACATATAAAGACGCACAGTTAAGTGAATAAACACTTGCACATGCTACAACACAAAATGACAAGAACATAGGTTTCATGATGGCGATCGGGGTCAGAGGGTTCAAGAGAAACTTGAAGACTTTAATTTTGTGTCCGAGCCAAAAAATTAAATATGGTCATGTCCAAAGAAGGTTGTAAGTTTTGTCTTAAAGTAATTTAGGCTTTCAGTGTTTCTGATGTGTTCAGGCAGTTCGTTCCACAAGGTGACTACTCTGTATGTGAAAGATCGTTTGAATTTAGTTAATTTAGGTTTTCTTGTGTACAAATGTGTTAAATTTGCCTGCCTGGTGGAGTAGCTGTGTATTCTAGATATCTGCATAAAAGTGTTATGCAGATAGCTAGGCACAAGGCCATGAGTACATTTGTATACAGCAACTAGTGTGTGATATTTAATTAAATCAATTATAGGCATCCATGATAATGAATCTAGCATAGGTTGTACATGCGATCGTCTGTTCTCATTAAGAATAACTCTAGCACAAGTATTTTGAAGACGAGAAATGTTAGTCTCATCAGAACTAGCCCAAATGATGTCACAGTATGTGAAGTGAGGTAGAACTATGCCATTAAACATAGTTTTTGACAAATCAATAGTGAGAAAAGGTTTCACTTTCTGTCCGTTAAGTAATTTTCAAACCAGGAGAGCGGCATGTCTTTTATCCCAAACCATTGTAATTGTTTAGTTAGAATTTCCAAGTCCACCTTGTCAAATGCTTTTTTAAGATCTTGCATTACGGCTCCGACTAGTTCTCCTGAGTCGAACCCATTGATAATATATTCTGTGACATCGATGAGTGCCGTCTCAGTGGAAAATTTACTCCTAAAGCCTGATTGGTATTCATATAATAATTTAGTATAATTCAAATAGGTAGACAGTTGATTGCGCACAATCCGTTCAAAAACCTTCATTATCACAGGAATGACAGATATTGGCCTATAATTTGACACATCTGTTGGGTCACCAGCTTTGAATATAGGGGTTACTTTCGCATTTTTCCAGGATTGAGGGATTTTACCCTTTAACATCGAGTTATTAAAAATATCTGCCAAAGGGGCACAAACAATCGGGGCTGCATCCCGTAAAAATTGTGGACTAATTTCGTCTAAACCTGTCGCTTTTTTTACATAAAAATAAATTGAAATGGGCTGCAATGCCTTTGTTGGTGTCAAGTAGATTGCCAGCATCATTCAGTTCGAGCGTTTCTACAGAAGATCTACCCTGTGGAAGCACTTGTTTCAATGCCTTCCAGAGCTTGGCAGGCTGCTTCACATTTTCACTGATCAAATTGCTATAATAATGTTTTTTTTTATTTTCTAATTGCAAAGGTTACTTTGTTTCTAAGTAATTTGTATTCTGCATATAGGGATATTTTTTCTTCTCCCGTTTTAGCATTTTGAGCCCATTTCTTCAATCTATTACGTGTCCGGATCAGTTTCCTTAGGTCTGGATTTGAATGTCACCTTTAATGGCGCTTAATCATGTTAATTAGCAGTGAAAGCTACTCCCCTCAACATCGTTATCAAAAGTAGGTGTAGGCCACTGTCACCACTCCATCTTACGTAATACCAATTACGAAAATCGCTATGCACACAGTGGGCCTTTAAGGATCATGACAGGTGCAGACCTTTCCTACTCACGAGGGCCTTTGCACAAACGTTGGTTTATTGCTTGGTCAGCGCCAGAGATGCCAGAGATACCAGGCCAACGTTTAGTCAGAATTGGTATAGCATCCAGTGTTAGTTGGGCGGTGGCGGTGGTAATTTTGTTACAAACACATTAATTAGATAGACATGTAGTACGCTAAATTAGCCATCACTAACAGTGGCAATGGTAATTAATTTGTTATACAAACACAATAATTAGATAGACATGTAGTACGCTAAATTAGCCATCACTAACGGTGGCAATGGTAATTTTGTTATACAAACACAAAAATTAGATAGACATGTAGTAGGCTAAATTAGCAATCACTAACTTATAGGATCAATAAATATACACATTGATGATGTATGCTACTATATTGTAGTGTTATTTTTATTAAAGCTCACGCACTATCGGCTAAGATATATATTGTTGTTGTGTCTTCAAAGAGGCTGTAGGTAAATCTCCCTGTAGTATTGGTCTTTTTCGATGATAGGCAACGATATAATAATAATTTTCGCTAGATCCACATGGCGAAAAATTAAAACCTCGCGAATATTACCAGATCCACAGTATATAAATCTGTGTGTCATCAGGGTAGACATGGTAGAGATGATGACTGACGTCATGATTTGCTATGATTTGACCAAGAGGTGCACGGTGTACAGTGTGAAACGCACAGGCTCAAGGACTGAACCCTGCCGGACGCCGTGTGAGATAAGAACTGGGTTAGAAGAAACATTTTGAATAAATATTACAGCTTTGGCTGAGGTCAGTTACGTAAGATGAAAACCATATTAGGGCAGATCCAGATATTCCATACCAAGATGATCTAGGCGATTTAGACGTGCATCTATGGTATTAAACTATCAATGGTATCAAAATCCACCAAAAGATCTTTTAGAGAATCAGTGTGGTTACATGTACTTCTTATAATGTCCATATTTATATCATATCATTTTGCATCCGAAGAAGTGAAGATTCGGTTGAGCGAAATGGTTTATAGGCAGACTGTAGCGGGTTAGTCAGACTGTTAGATTTGATATATATATGCTTGTGATATCTGCCATGAAACTACATTTTAAGAGTTATTGATAGAAAACTGAGGTTTTGGTGTTTGAACCTGGTCTGTAGTCTTTTAAATCATCTTTGGAAATATTTGGCCTTTTTAGCACAAGAGGTCTCATGTTTGCATGAGATTTTCAGGAAAACTCCCTGATTGTAGAGACATCCAGGATGAGATTCTCAAGGCAGGATTTCAACAAACTGTTTGGTAGAGGATCAACATGATCAAGATCGCATGTGGTATTAGGCGAGTCCAAAATTATTGTTCTTATTATGTGTAGGGTGACAAAATTTAGTTAATGTTGATTTAATTCCAGGCGCATGGCCGAAAGGGAAGTCTAGAATGCCTTCAGAAAATTGTACACTCATGAAACTAATTTTGTCCACAAAATATATTGAGAATTAACCAGTTAAAAGATGTCAGGGAAACACGTTCTGGTAATGATGGACTGAATGAAGTACCTTATTAATTAAGTCACATAGCTTATGTAGGTTTAAATGAGAATTTACACAGCACTGCGCCAACACAGAGGCCCTGCCTAGAGAGCCATGTCTGTGCAGCTACATACACACGTGTACACAGATCATGCAATCTACTACACCTACTATTTTAACCCTCCACTTCCAACACCAGGTTTATCTGGCCAAATCCAACTACATTTAATAAGACGATGCAGAACTACAAATATTGTACACCAGCTACTCAAGTAACACTTTCAGGGTGGGGACCTAGTTTGAACACTTGTTTACTGAGACATCATTATATTATATGAGCTGTCTAATGTGTGTATACACTTGTAACCAAACATACAACACTTCAAATGAAGATCCAAAAATGTGCAATTACCGGCACAGGTGTTGTACCTGTTGTATCATTTAATGAGCTTTAAAGATAAAACTATAGCTCTACTATGTCTATATGTATAACCCCCCCCCCCCCTCTATGACAATAAGGAAGCTGGAGAAGGATTCTTAAACCTTACAAAGCTGATTTTTTGTGTAAACCATGGAGAACAAAAGATTTTTTTCAATTTGTAATCATCGCAAATGCTTTAGTTAGCTCTTTTAATTTCATTTGAATACCTGGCCTAGGTATGTTATGGTCTACGATCATTATAAATAATTAAATTCTTCTAGTGCGGGGACCTCAGATTCTGACATCTAAAGACTTCCCCAACGCTGAAAGGGTTAAATATAAGCTATCGTGTATAGACGGGAAGAGTGTAAATGCATTCTTACCTGTTTGCCAACATTTTTGATAGCGAGCTGTTCAGGTGTCATTTTATCTTCCTCCTCTAGAGATTTGTTGTAGTTTTTGGCGAGATCCAGCATCTCTTTCACCGTCTTCTCATTTGTACTACAGTGTGTTTTGTAGTCTTTGAGTGTCAAGCCATCAATCCAGCTCTTCTTGTTGAGATTCAGCAACATCTGCAACAAAAATACATGTACGGTAAAAAATAGATCAACTTGATGCTCATCCTGGCGAGAAGTGATGTTTTATGACCAACTTTGAAAAAAATAGAGGGATAATATTTTGTAAGAGAAATATTAAACATGTATACCAATGGTGAAAGTGACACAGTCCCATTTGTATCAGAAAACTTCCAAGGTGAAAAATCTAATTTTAAACAACACTAAGTTATTCATCACATTTTTGTAGTTTCTACGTCTATAGTAGTGATGTGCCCAATGATAGATTATAATCGATGATCAGTAGTTTGGTACATCAATTATGATGATTTATTATAAATAAATATGATTAATCGATTATTGCTAATAAATTAAATTATGAGCTATTTCAGTTTCTAAAACATTGTCTGACCAAGCTGTCATATAGACAATGTCGCAAAAAAAACAAACAGCATCAGGGCTTTTATATCTAGGACAACTAAGCTATGTCCACTCCAGGTCAGGGCTGAAGCATATACCACCTACGTAAGGCCTCTGTTGGAATGTTCCTCTTCAGTATGGAACCCACATACACAACGGGACATTAAAAAACTGGAAGCAGTGCAGCGCAAAGCAGCAGAGCAGTACTAAAAGACTATGACAGGACAAGCAGTGTGACATTCATACTCCAACAACTGAAATGGAATACATTACTGGAGAGGAGGGCAAAGGCTCGTGCCACATTATTTTACAAAATAATTAATGGCTTGGTGACTGTTCCATCTCAACCCTACCTCGTGCCTAATATATGAGACACAAGAGGACATACAGTTAAGTCCGGACAACCAGAACTGTAGTCTATCAGAACAGTTTCATCCCAGCATCCATCAGACTGTGGAATAATTTACCCGCGACATTTGTTTCATCACCGAACATTGATGCTTTCCGTAGTCGGTTGGCACAAGTTCAGCTAGCTTAGGCTCGACCTTTTTTTTAGCAGCACATAGCACTGAGCACCAAACATTTTTATCTGTTTTGGTCACCAAAACTAAATTTGTGTTTCCTGCACGCCTCCCACAACTCATTGCGACATTACTCACTAGTGAGATTTGCAATTAAAAAAGAAGAAGAGACCTGGATTTTAATACATGTAGCGGGCTCAACTGTACCACAAGGTACCAGGATTTTGAGAACAATGGTTGCAATGTAGGTATGCTGGGTGTTGATAACGTACTTGTACTATGTTGTTGTTTTCAATTGACACGATCATACATGTATATGTGCCTAACTTATGACATTTTTACTCAACTGATTAACCCTTGAAGCGCTGAATTTTTTAAATAAAACCTTGCAGACCACTGAATAAAGGAGCAGGTGCCAGGACAATAAGAACACACACTGAATCTGATGGCATACATAGCATGGAGGGAGTCAAATAATTCAATCGCATGACAATATTTTTCAATACAACGAAACATATAATCTGATCAATTACTTGTTGGGAAATATCAAATACATACCTTTTGCTCCAGTTCGTTTTTTCTGTAGTTAATGGCTATAGAATAATAATGTCTGTTCAATCCATGTATCAAGGCCTGAAAAAATATCATTAATTTTAATATATGCATGTACAGAAGTACTGATAGAATAACATTTTTTTTCTCATCGTATTTATCCTTGTCACAGAAATGTGCCTTCTCGAATTCAAGATCTATCAGGGCTCGAAATTGGCCCCGTCCGATCGTCCGAGACGACCAACAATCTGGGAACGACAAGTTCAGTTTCAAAGA
This sequence comes from Flabesymbios commensalis, assembly GCA_964017125.1. Classification (NCBI taxonomy): domain Eukaryota; kingdom Metazoa; phylum Annelida; class Polychaeta; order Terebellida; family Flabelligeridae; genus Flabesymbios; species Flabesymbios commensalis. The sequence continues at coordinate 17,503,809 of OZ024915.1, read as the reverse complement.
GCTTGTCCTACTTGACGAGTACCCCTGCTTGACAATTATTAGGAAGGACAAGTAATCTTTTGGGAAGAACTAGTCGATTTTTTAGATAGTTGTACGGCTGGACAAGTGGAAATTAAGTCCAATTTCGAGCCCTGTCTATACACTGTATCGGGAGTCACTAAGAAGAAACTCTTTTAGCCCCTAATTATAGCTGTGTAGGTGAAAATTCAAAACCCCGAAAGGCACATCTACACCCCCTAAGGAATGTGTGAGTGCCAAATTTAAAAAATCCATCCATGGAGATCTGCTCCGGAAACGAAATGCGGCCAGATGGACGGACAGACATCCGAGGCAACGTCAATACCTCAGTGGGATAAAAAAAATGCAACATCTGATCTCATTTAGTACAGTCACATATTTCAGCAGAATAATTTCAAAGTCACATTCCACCTATGTTATGGCTGGTTTTTAATTCTACAAAAACAATCAAAACGTGACGTTTAAATGAATAAAATAGAAAAAAGGTGGAATTTACCGTCAAAAAAATGTCCTGAATGAGACAGAAATATACACTAGAATAGATGCGACTGATTACAACATGAAAACATTAAAAGCATCCCCGTTAGATATCTCCAGATTAAAAAAGTAACCCCCATTAGCCGAACACTGAGTAATGGGTGTTAGTAAGAAGGAGTAATGTATCTAAAGCATCATTCTAACCTGTATTGAGGGTTTATGTAAGTGACCGAGGTTAGACGTAGTTTGACGTGGCTCTTGTCCCAAAACCATCATGTTGGGGTTGATCAAGCGGAATGCATCAATTACAACCTGCAAAAGATAGAAAAAAATGCATTATTTGAAAGATATCAACTGCAGAAGTTGTAGACTATGTGAGTAAGTGAGTTTGAGACTTTTTAAAGATTTTTCAAGTTTTTCCATACAATTTGTAATATTAGACTGTCCACACACAGACCATGGAATCTGTTAGATATTGTCTGGAGTTCTCATACATAGACAACCACCTTACATGTACAGATTCAAAGACGGCGTGTATATTATGTGTATGCAGTCAAACATCGCTATCACTTCCATGCTGCGAACAGTTTTCTCAATGAAAAATGCAATTCTTTTCAGGACAAAAGAAATCCATATTGTGATTTTAAATGCTTTTCAAGGCATTGAAAACAAAGAGTTGGAAATGAATGTTTTCAAGGCAGTGTAAAACCCCTGCAACTATTGAAGTCAAGGTCAATCAAGTTTACCTCACACTTTGTATTTAAAAGTAACTACTAAAGGCAACATCAAAACAAATGTAAAGTAATGTAACTTTTGAAAGTGGGAACAACAGGGGGAACATTTGTTAGATTTTTTGGTGAGATTAACAGTCATTGCAAATTATTCATTAGAAAAAGTAAAAGAATGGAATTTTTTTGTAATACCTAGGTGGTTGAAGGCTTAACCCTTACACTACTAAGCATGACAATAGTAGTTTTTAATCTGTTTAACCCTTTAAGCCCTCACGATGCATCAAAGCATCACTTTTTATCCCTGAAAACAGACTTAATTTTTCCACAACCAAGGGTTTCAGAATGAATATTTCCATGTAACTGGTTAACCAATACATGGCAATGGTTAACCAATACATGGCAATTTTCGTGTATATTATGTGTATGCAGTCAAACATCGCTATCACTTCCATGCTGCGAACAGTTTTCTCAATGAAAAATGCAATTCTTTTCAGGACAAAAGAAATCCATATTGTGATTTTAAATGCTTTTCAAGGCATTGAAAACAAAGAGTTGGAAATGAATGTTTTCAAGGCAGTGTAAAACCCCTGCAACTATTGAAGTCAAGGTCAATCAAGTTTACCTCACACTTTGTATTTAAAAGTAACTACTAAAGGCAACATCAAAACAAATGTAAAGTAATGTAACTTTTGAAAGTGGGAACAACAGGGGGAACATTTGTTAGATTTTTTGGTGAGATTAACAGTCATTGCAAATTATTCATTAGAAAAAGTAAAAGAATGGAAATTTTTTGTAATACCTAGGTGGTTGAAGGCTTAACCCTTACACTACTAAGCATGACAATAGTAGTTTTTAATCTGTTTAACCCTTTAAGCCCTCACGATGCATCAAAGCATCACTTTTTATCCCTGAAAACAGACTTAATTTTTCCACAACCAAGGGTTTCAGAATAAATATTTCCATGTAACTGGTTAAACAATACATGGCAATTTTCTTTACTTTTCCACCCAAAGCAAATCATCTTCGTCCTCTGAAGGTCGAAAATTGCGACAGCAATTCGCGGCTTGTAGTGGATGAAGATGACAATGGTAAATTCAGGCTTGAAAGGGTAAATTAACTGATTAAATCACTGTTATTGGGAATGAAACGAATGTTCAAACATCAAGAATTACAAATGTTTGGTCTCAAATTTAACAAATATCAGTAATGCTCACCCACATGAAATTGTGGGTCGCGGTAGCGAGACACAACTTCAAGTAAATCTATTTTTTTTTTTTTATAATTTAGCGGTTCAATTCCTATAAAAATATATCATGGTTGTAAGGTGTTTTTCAATACACAAAAAATGACTTTAGGACAATAAATATTATTTTTCCTGATGTTCTCACTTTTCCTTTCACACTCTGTATGGGATCCACCACAACAGCCACAGCACGTTCTGACAGAGCCTCAAAACTCTGCTGTGTGTTAATATCAACTCCAGACAGCCAGCAACCAAAGCCAGGATGACTGTGATACCAACCAACCACCATCTCTGGTCTGAAATGACAAATAGAAAGTCAGGTGAGTCAGGCTTAACCCTGATCCTGCTGATCACGACTATTGTTGTTTGACTATAATCATGATAATAGTCTTATCAGTTGACCAAATAACTGTTATTGTGAATGAAATATGTGACTAAACATCAAGATTTGCAAACATTTGTGCTCAAATTAAACAAATATGAGTAATTTTCATTCACTTGAAGTTGTGGGTCGCGATAGCGAGACACAACTTCAAGTGGGTGAAAATTTACATAGATTAACTTAGCAGGATAAGGGTTAATATCTAGAGAACCCTTCACAATCTTGGGTAATAAAACAACAATAAAATAATTAATGAGCATCTTAATACTAACAATATTTCATTTCTTTTTCCCCAGAAAAATGTACACGTATTGGTGTAGTGAGTATATACCGTATTTATTCTATTAAACGCCTTGGGTGATAGTTAGAATACCCCCTGAGGCTACAGAGGGGATGGGCACTTATTAAGATGGTCATGGGGAGAAATGTATATATCTATACAAATTTTTACATGTACATATTGTACATATAATATATATATATATATAGTCTTAGTATCATAAGGGTTAAAAATGTCTTCAGATTGGGAAAAGTCATATTATTATATGACTAATGTATCAGTGTTACCTCCCAGTCTGCTTTAGCATGTCCAACATCTTGGCTTGAAACACTGGATCGACAGCTTCAACGCTCACTCCCTGGAAACACAATTTTTTTCCTCTAATTTTTACACAACAAGATTAATTATAAATTCATTTTTCTTTTTAATTAGAGTTTAGTATTACCATGGTACAGGTAGTTATAAATCCATCACAATGCTCAAGAGTCAAGACTTATATTGAATAATTGCTCATATGAACATTTTCCGTTAATAATAATGTGTATGTGTTGTACTTTTGAGCCCATTTAAAATTGATAAATTGATAAATATTGTAGTAGTTTACACTTTTTGTTTGTGATGCCTTTATCTATATACAGACATTCTCATGACAAGCTGAATGAACTACATGTTTTGATAAACAGTGGTTACTTAGTCATACTAGATATAACCCGGTACCTATACATGTATATGATATGGTTTTCATATAAATAAAAATGACGAAGAGACAATTGCACCATTATCCATTACAGATAAAGTCTACATGCTCGAGTTGTAGGAACTGCTTGGTGGTATATGTACATGCACTTTCCCCCAGTGTATTGTCTCTTCAATCTAAGCCCAATATCTCCATGATCTCTAGAATGTTAGTGAGTGACTAATTAGAGCGCTCACTTTTTAAAATATTTCACAAATTTCAGTGTTATTTTGTGAATTTGGCTAAAATCTGACAATACAATTGTTATCAAAGCACAATATTAGAAAACTTACTGTTCCAGACTGTGGCATAGCAAATACATCAATAACTCGTACTGTGTACTCATCAACAAACTCTCCAAGCATCAAACCCATCACCTCCATTGGCACACCAGCTCTACCATGTTTTAACATCTAGAAATGAATAAACAAGTTGACTTAAAAGATGAGTTTACTGTTAGGAGCAAGCAGAATAACTAGAAAAACAATTAGCGACAAATATTTTGCTGACTACAACATTATATGACAAGATTATGAGCAGGTCGTGAAGACTTCTCTACATACTTGTACTGGTAGTCATTAGCCCTTACAGTGCGGGGATCGACTTTAGTCGTCACAATCTGACGTCTGTAGACGTCAGATTCTGACGTCTAAAAATCGATCCCCGCACTGTAAGAGTAAACATATTTTAATGGTCATAGACCCATAATATAGGTATTCAAATGAATCGGGAAGAGCTGACGAAGACATTTATGATGATTTCAAATTGAAAAAAACCCTTTTGTTGCGATGTTTTTTCACAACTTAATTCAGCGCTTTAACCCTTTCACCACTGAAGCCCGTTTTTATGTGCTGAATGCCATGGCATTCAGCACATAAAAACGGGCTTCAGTGGTGAAAGGGTTAAAGCACTGAATTATTTTTGTACAAGCCATGGTGCCCAAAGGTTTGGTTTCAATTTGAAATCATTATAAATGTCTTAGTTAGCTCCACTCAATTCATTAGAATACTTATGTTATGGGTCTAAGGCCATAATAAATATTTTTACACTTACAGTGCGGGGATCGACTTTGGATGTCAGAATTTGATGTCTACAGACGTCAGATTCGTATGTTTAAAGTCGATCCACAAGCTGTAAGGATTAAAGATTTGGATGGGTACGGGCAATAGATTTTCTGAAAATGAAAATGACAAAGTCAAAATTCAAAGTTTAATACTGAAAAATCATGTGACCCATCTGCAAGTAATCAGTTACATCAACACTGATCAAAGTGCAGAAATAATACAAATTATACAATATATCATGTATATGGTTTGAACAACTTATAAAGATACATTTGTTCTCTTACATATTGAGTTAGAGTAGACCATTTTCAGAAAAAATGTGTGATGCGAACGATTCTTAGCAGAGGGGTCATATATCAGATTATTGTACATGTAGTAAAGAATTTTATTTGCAAATACAAGCAAAAAATTAAAATTTGAAAAAATCTCTGTGTCTAAGAAACTTACCTTGAGTAAAGCTAATGATGAAATGTAAACTTGTTCTGCTGTATCAACAACTTGGCCATCACTTGGAGGGGCTCCCTGCAATCAGCACAGTACAGCTATTATCATCAGCAGAATCTTTAGGCACCATATTTATGCACCATATAATTAAGTAATTATTATTATTATTTTTTTTTTCAAATTAAACAATTGAAAAAACTACAATCCATAAATTTGGGACAATGGATTACACATGTATTGGATTCATGTTGGGTCAATATCGCGGACGGTGGGTCGATATCAAGCCAGCATTAAATTATATGAGTAATTGTCACCCACTTTTAAGTTGATAAGTAGGTGAAAGATTAAATTTTTAATGTAGTGCTTTTATCATGATTATATGCATATATTACCCATATCAAGAAAAGTAATAACTCCTAGATATGTCTAAATGACATGAGATACAGGTGAACATCGATATAACACTTATCGTTACAGCATGGTTATAACACGGTAAAGTGATGGACCCCAAAATTTAGGACCCCTTTTCTAGCTTTTTTACAGAATACTGTGTAACAAAATAAAGCATTGCAGATTGGAAGTGAAACTGATTGGAAATTTCCAAATCTACAAGATTTATTGAAAGAGCAAGCAGTATGTGCATCGCGTACACTAATCGCTATCGCCGTCAACGCCAGCACGCATCATGTTAACTCAGCTAATGCTAAACGTTACGCCCAGCATTGAAACAATGTTTGCCAACGCTGGGTCTACACATGTGAACGCGGAATAGTGTGCCGTGTTATGTCATAATACCGGGCAGTGAAGCGAGAATAAGTTGCCCGCGGGAGACGCTTTGATATCTTTGTATATTATAATACGGCATAATATAATACACTCATAAAAATCATGTTATAAAATTGTAAAGAACGTATTGTATTCGCATAGATAATTATTAGTCTGATGATCTTGTTATAAATTTCTGTAGATCGTGTTATAAATTTCCGAAGACTGTGTTATAAATTTATTGAAGATCGTGCTATAATTAATTCAGAATATAGGAAATTTGTAAAGAACGTATTGTATTCGAATAGATAATTATTATAATTAGTCTAAAGATTGTGTTATAAATGTCTGAAGATCGTGTTATAAATTTAATGAAGATCGTGTTTTTATTACCGGTATGTCATAATGCCGGGCAGTGAGGCGAGAATAAGTAGCTCGGCAGAGACGCTTTGATATCTTTGTATATTATAATGCGGTATAACAATATTTCATAGAAATCGTGTTATAAATTTGTAAAGAACGTATTGTATTCGAACAAATTTTTATTAGTCTAAAGATCGTGTTATAAATTTCTTAAGATCTTGTTATAAATTTATTGAAGATCATGTTATGATTAATTTAGATTATAGCACAAAAAATGATTATAGTTTTGTAGACAATTTAAATCGTGCTATGTACACAAACTAAAGAATGGTATGTATTTAAAAAAGATCATGATATATTATGCTTACAGATACAGATTATAGCACGAAAAATAATCCAACCTGGCATCCCAACTCCTAGTAAGGTATAAGTGAACCAATAATGGACTTGGAAGAGCTCATGACTTATGGCTGTACCTCCTTGGCTTGGGTCACCAAATGGCTTTTCTTCGAAAATCAACAAAGTCACCTTCCTTGACTAGGCCCTAACTTCTGGAAGACGCTACCCAAGACAATCTGCCATACCCCAAGCAGTTGACAATTTGTTCATACAGGATGACATGGCACTGCTACATACCATTACCAACCTTCCCCCGACCTATTGTGAGATATGCATACAGATACTCGATCAGACGGCGATCTTGACTGACAGTTATCATCCTGGATCTATCAAAGCCCAAAGAGAGGTTGAGACGTAGCAGCCCAGAGATCATTCTAGCTGGATCAGCTGTCAGGCAGCCATATTATTCAAAGAGCTTCCTTGCAAACGATGACACAAAGAAACAGTTATGTCAGTTATGCTGTATGGTGTGGTAAGCAGGCCGCTTTCAGGCTGGACAGAACAAATATGGCAGTCCTAATTGTGGAGTGTTTCAATTTATCAAAACACAGATGGAGGTGCAGTACCAGCCTCTTTTGTGATTCTACTGCATCATGCCCATTCAATCAATATGACTGTGTGACACAGGATCTAGGAAGCACAGACAGATTGTCAACATACAATTACCTGACGTGGGTGAATGTTGCAAATTCTAAAGAGATTCCTTAGCGTTGGAAACGGATAGAATCATGTAAATATGAGTATCATCGGCATAAAGATGGTGGTTTATGTCAAAACTGGGGATAATAGTGCTGAGTGGTGTAGTGCCTAGGATAAAAAGCACTGGTCCCAGCACAGAGCTCTGTGGAACTCCATATGAGAGTGTGACTTTATCTGACAGACTTTCTTTATTTTTTTGCGGATTGGTGCCTATTTTGCAAGTAAGAAGAAAACCAAATTTGACCCTGCCCGGATGTAGATATTCCATACCGATCTGAAGGTCTACTTGGTAATGTAGCATGGTCAATGGTGTCGTGTAGTAGTAAATCTTTGCTTTACGTCACTTTTCGGCACAAAAGGTCTTTTAAGTGACATTGTAATACGATAAAAACGTTGTAGTCAATTGATGAGATGAATGATGTACAGATGATGATGCGAGGGTGGGGGTGATAGGGCATGGTGGTTTATCGAGAGCGTTTTCCTTCTTGTCCAGGGGATATACCCCCAGACATGCCCAGACAGCCGGGGACTTGAGTTTCGAAAGCGACCGACAAGTCCAGCAAGGTTAGAGCTGTAACTTCACCCTTGTCCATGCTAATAATGATATCTTTATGTACTTTCAGTAGAGCTGATTCTGTAAAATGATGTTTCCTGTAAGCTGACTGTAATGGATTAGATAGATGGCTATTTTTTATTATGAGCTTGCAGCAGATTGGCTACTACCTTTTCTAAGATTTTGGTAATGAAACTCAAGTAGGATACAGGCCTGTAATTTTTCAGTTCGTTTAGGAAGAGATGTTTTTTTAAGTAGTGATCTTACATGAGCTTCTTTGAATTTTTTAGAAAATGTACTTGTGTCCATTGAAATGTTAATTATATCAGTGGTGGGAGTTACTAATATATCAAGACAATATTTCAGCACGTTTGTAGGAATGGGGTCCAGATCAGATGATTTTGACGATGAGCTCAATATATGCTTTGTAATTTCATCTTCTGTCGCACGCTCAAAAGAGCTCATTTTGGATCTAATTTCTGGTTTTTGCGCTGATGAAATATTATGTGCTTTATCGGGAGCTTTGGAGCGGATAGTTGCAATTTTATCCACAAAATATTTAGAAAAATGTATAGTGTTTATATGTGGTAGAATGTGCTAGTATACATTCTTGATACATTCTACAATATTCTCATGTACTGCGACACATCATAGTGTTATTGTGTGCTAGGACATACTAATGTGCATCCTAGCATACATCGTGTACTAGGACATAGTGTTAATCTGTTATGGTGTAAGTTTATTGCACCTTCAGAAATACATTAGGTATAGATAGATAGCGTGTGCAGTTATCAGTTTTTATACGCTAATGATGGCACTAATGTGCATACTATCACATGCCTCTTACATATCTGATCTCTTGAATATTAATATTTTTATATTCGTTGAGCATCAGAACATACGTCTAGACGCTTTCTGTCAGCATAATAAATAAATGAATGAAATGAATGACTATAGGCCTAATGCAATTATCATTGATATCCGCAGAGATATGGGGAAAATTAGATTTTTCGCTAATGGCGGCAATACTTGACACGCTATCATCTTTTAGACACATCTGATCACTTCAAGAATATTTTTATAATGATCTTAGACCCTCAAAACATGGGGTTAGACACCTTAATTGTTAAGCTATGTGCACTATTGGCTGAAATATGGCGGAATATACATTTTCCAGTAATGGCGTCATTAATTTGCATAAAAATGGTATGTGGGACATTTTGTCAACTTTTTAACATAGCACATCGTTTTCTATGGTATTTTTCCAATCTGGAAACATCAATTAGAAATTGATTTTCCAGGGGGTGCACGATACCCCCTTCTTCCTACTAGACTATATATATCTAAGAAAAATCGTAATATATTTATATATAAGTTGTCGACTTAATACGCTTTGTTAGGACAGTGATGTCAATCATCAACTGCAGAGGTGATAGCAGTGACAGACACGGCCACTGCAGATATATTATTCACATTTATTATATTGTGTGCAATTAAATAATAATAATGCTCGCGTAGTATTACATGCAAATGATAATCAAGGTATTAAATACATCGTGTTACACACTGCGCACAATGATATGTATGAGCATGCATGATAAAGAGCTAAAATTTAGCAAATTTGCTACTCCTCTGCTGCATAAAGATGTGTAATTTATTGTTATTTTTATAGTGTTCATTCTGTATACATACGATAGAATAGTTGTAAAACGTTACAATTGTTACGCCGCAAAAAATTATGATATTTTTTTAAAATTATTGTTGTTATTATTATAAGTTATAGCTGTAACATACCACGTTACACCTGTGCAAACCAGACAGCTTATAATTACGATAGGCTTCCTACTATTACTTTATAACACGATTCACTTATAACACGATTTGACTCATTGGACCCCAACGATCGTGTTATAACGATGTTCACCTTTAATACACTTTTTACTGTAAAATGTATGATCACATAAAAAATAAGAATAAAATTAAAAGTATTCCACTTTTTTTTCAATGATAATCGTTATCTGCCACTTGGTACTTTTAATGTCCTGATTATACAAACAGTGTGTCTTACTCAGCTGTGATCAGGTCTGTTTTGGTCCGGGGGATAAAATAAAAAAATAAAACACCATTCTCCATGGATTATTCTTTTGAATAAAATAAACAAAACAGTTAAGCAGCTTTAATCTGCTGCACCATGTTGGTGACAATACCCCTTCAGGCCCAGCGGCCCGTGGGTTAAAAAGGTCCCGGTCATGATTAGTGGTGAAGGGATTAAAATTGCAAACTGTCATCTGATCACTGATGCTTAATAATTTTTATCATCAAATAATTACAGAGCTTTCGAGGAATACAATAGATGTAGTCTATATTATGAAAAAGACTTAAAAGAGTGAGCGCAAATAGTTGAAATACTGTGTTACGTGTAGGCCTATCATCTCAGAGACTCATAATCAGTGATCAGTGCTGACAGTGGCAGTGCTGCGTATGTGTATCAGTCATTCAGTGTATGTTTACCTGTCCCATTCCAGTCAAACCACCTTGACCCAGCCTTAGTAATCGCTCCATAATTCGTTAAAGAATACCTGCAACAAATATTGGCATGTATTGATTATAAATAAACAAGAACGGTCGTTACACAGATAGACACAGTTGAAATGTACATGTCACTCATGAGCGATAATAAATGAAATTGCCGAAAAGTCAAGTGACACAGCAAAATAGTTATAAAATAAACTGGCGAGAAAAAGATAGCTTGCGTCTGAAATCAAAACCTTCCTACAACTATTATATCTATATTGACTATATTTACTTAGAATATTCTAAAACAACTTGCCGGAATAAAATAAAAATCTGAAAATAATACAAAAGGAAATGCACTGACGTTCAATGGACTCGGAAACAAAGACGTATTTGAACGGCAATCAGATCAGTAGTCCTCGTTGGGGCACTCACCACTCACCAAACCAAAGCTGGAAGAACGCTTGGCCAGTTGTAGACAATGGCTCTCGGTGGCCCAGTGTTGGTCTAACATCAGGACAACGTCTCGTGTTTGCTGGGCAGCCAGTATACGAGCTGCTCACTGTGTATTAGGCCCAATCAGTTAATTTATTAGTAAAATATTGCCATCTTCTGTTGATGTACCGTAGGCCCTATTGTATGGTGACCCACAAGAATCAGTAGCTAGGCCTACTTGGTCCAATATTATTTACAATTTACACACTGTCTATTGCTGATATTGCCCGTAAATACACCCTTGAGATTCATCTATATGCAGATGATACACAGATTTACATTACCTGTAGGACATCAGATAACATCAGTGAAAAAATTGCCATAAAACGTGTGCAATCTTGCATTGCTGATATTAAAATATAAATATTGACAAACAAATTGCAACTAAACGATGGGAAAACTCAATTTCTGCTTAATGCCTCACCATATTTTTGTAAAACTATCACTACCACACACATTAACATCGGAAATGACAACGTTCCATCATACATGAGTGCGAAAAATTTGGGTAGGCCTATAGGCTATATAGTGTTTGATCAACACATGAACTTTGAAGACAACATCATTAATGTCAGGCGTTCATGTTTCCAGCATCTGAAATGTCTCAGCTACTCGGTGGTATGCGAAAATACACCACAGAGGATGCAGCCAAGCAGCTAAAGTTACATGCTTTCATTACATATCGATCTAGGCTCGACAATGAAAATTCCATCTCTATGGTTTGCTAATATTAACCATCCGTCATCTTCAAAAGACCCAGAATTCAGCCGCTAGACTGATTACACACACTTACTAGTTTGACTCTATCACACCAGTGCTGCAAAATCTGCACTGGCTGCCGATAGAAAGAAAGAATAATTTTCAAAATAAATGTGTTGACTTTAGTGCTATGCATGGCACTGCTCCGCATTATCTTGCAGATATACCTATACATAGACCTACTCCATCACGGATAGATCAGCGAAGCGCACGTATTTTAATGATAAAATTGAGGAATGCAAAAATTCTTCCACTGATCTTTGGAAGGCCTTTAAAAATTTAGGTATTTCTAAAACAACAAAAGGATCATCGAACATTGGCTTAGAAATAGAAAACGAAATTTCTTTTGATAAAAAAACAGTGGCGAATACTTTTAACAATTTTTTCACCACTATTGCCGAAAACCTGGTTTCTAAACTGCCTGATATTTCAGGTGGTTTTGGAGGCTCTTTTATTGACAATTATTACCAGAATAAAGGTGTAAAGTCTAATGCTTTCATTTTTTCACCGGTAAGTGAAGATGTAATTTCAAAACTTATAGGGAATCTGTCCATTCGCAAAGCGACCGGTCTTGATGGTTTGTCAGCAAGGTTTCTAAAAGATGGTGAGAGAGTAATTTCTTCACCTCTTTCACACATTATAAATTTATCTTTACGTTTAGGCTGTGTTCCGGATGAAATGAAAACGGCGAGGGTTATACCCCTTTACAAAAAGAAATCTAAAACTGACCCTGGGAACTATCGTCCAGTGTCCATTCTTACCATTGTCTCTAAAATTTTAGAAAGGGTTACATACAATCAAATTGAATCATATATGAAATCAGAAAATTTATTTTATTCTTTTCAATCTGGTTTCAGGAGCTCTTTTTCAACTGACACTTGTCTGACACACCTGACAGATCAGATTCGCTTTCAAATGGACAGAGGTTTTTATACTGGCATGGTCATGATCGACTTGCAAAAAGCATTTGATACAGTCGATCATGATATCTTGCTTCAAAAATTGAAGGCTCTGGGTTTTGATCCTCTGGCCATTAAATGGTTTGAATCATACTTGAAAGGCAGGAATCAAAAAACTGAAATTAATGGTATTTTTTCTGACCCCAGAGTGGTTCCTTGCGGAGTACCGCAGGGATCCATTCTGGGGCCATTGCTATTTTTATTATATATTAATGACATGGAGGCTGCTGTCTCATGTCAACTTATTCTTTATGCTGACGACTCAGCCCTTTTAGTTTCTGGCAAGGATGTCAACAAAATTGAGCAACAACTTGGCAATGAACTTTCTTCTCTGAATGGATGGTTGGTCGATAATAGACTATCCATCCATTTGAGGAAGACAGAATCAATACTTTTTGGTACAAAGAAAAGACTTGGTATTTCTTCAGAAATGAATGTTACATGTGGTGAGACCATGGTAGCCTCTACAAAGAGTGTGAGATATTTGGGAGTAGATCTGGACCAGTCTTTAGATGGTAATTATATTGCGGAAAATATTCTTAAGAAAGGCAACTCACGACTCAAATTCTTATGGAGACATGCAAAATTTTTAAACACAAATTCAAGGAAACTTTTGGCATCAGCTCTAATTCAATGTCATTTTGATTATGCATGCTCCGCATGGTTTAGTGGTCTTCAGAAAATTTACCAACAAAAACTTCAAATTCTTCAAAATAAAACTATCAGATTTGTCCTGAACTGCTCCCCAAGGACGCATATTGGTTTCAATGAATTCAAAATTATCAATTGGATACCTGTTTCGGAACGCGTTAAACAAATTAAACTTAACAACATGTTTAGAATAATTCATGGAACAGCCCCAAAATATTTACGAGATTCATTTTTCATGGTCAGTCAAGAACATGACAGATACACTAGAACAAGTGTGCAATCCCTGGTCCTACCACATGTAAAGTCTGCGGGTGCCAAGTCTTTTCGTTACTCAGCCAGTAAAATGTGGAATCGTCTACCTGTACATCTCAGAATGCAAGAAAACTTTTTAACTTTTAAACATGCTGTCAGAAAACACATGTGGACAGAGTTACAAAGACATGAAGATGGAGTATATATTTACTACTAGCTTTTCACTTTATTTATATTCAGTATTTTAAATGATTTTAGACTAGTTTAAGTCTAAAATTAGCATAGTAACCGTTATTATATTATAACATATTTTCTATATTTATATAGGTATTTATTCTACTCTAGCGGAGGTGTAGGCCTACTGCAGGGGGACGTGGGATGGGCTTCCAATTGTGTTTGCATGTTGTAAGCCTTTCTCTGTTCTCCGGCGTGGTTTTCTCTCCGCAAGAGTAGACTTGTTATCAAATTACTGTGATATTTCAATTTCTGGTGTGGTCAGTTAGACCAATTATTTATATATATTTATATTGACTAAATTATTTCTTGCCATCGCCATCATGGATCACTATCAAGGGACCGCCGTGGAAATAAGTATTCTCACCAGGAAACTTTTCGGTGTTTTATTCCCTGGTGACCATGATTGGCGACCCATGATTTTTATGTATTTGCACTATTGATCATGTTTTTGTCCTATGTCAATGGTTACTGAATAAATCTAATCTAATCTAATCTAAGGCCTACTGCGATCGCTATCAAGGACCTTATACTGTCTGTAGTTTGGCCTAGACTTATGGAAACCGTGGTCTCTCTGTTGCGGCTCCATTATTGTGGAATGAACTGCCAGATCACATCACCAACAAACATTTCAAACATCTTTCAAAACAAAACTTTAAACACAGAGGGTTTCTTAGCCATGCAGGGATATCGTCAGAGACAATAGGCTTATAGACTGTCTATAATTATGTCTTAGTGTACAAGAGCCAATGTGGTATACAATATATGCTCATATATGTTTCATTATTTTTAAATGATAATTAGGCCTAACTATTTTTTTTATATAATCGCTTTAGCTAACTTTAACCTATGCAGTATAACTTAGCAAACTGTCAAGCGCTCATGAATGTCACTAGGACGGGTTTAGGGGCTTTAGGCCTATTAATGTTTTATTATTATTTTTATTGTTCTTAGGACTATTGTAGGCTATTGTAGGCTGCGAGCAACATTTCGAAAAAAAATATTAGAAAAGCTGACTGGATGGGTATTCTTGAATATTTTTTTTAAGGATGACATTAAATTTGGCTATCTTTTATTGAATTTTACTCACATCTTAACGACACAGGACTAATTATCCACTGAGCAATCCGGGTTCGACAAAAAACATTCAACCCAAGTAGTACTAAATCATTGCTTCACGTCACTTTTCAGCACAAATGGTCTTTTAAGTGACATAATAATTCAATAAAAACGTTGTAGTCAATTGATGAGATGAATTATGTACAGATGATGATGTGAGGGTTTGGGTGATAGGGCATGGTTAGCTATTGAGAGTCTTTTCCTTCGCTCGCCCGATAAGGGGTTCTGGGCATGTCTAGGGGATCTACCCCCAGAGATGCCCAGACGGCCGGAGGCTTGGGTTTCGCTGTGCAATTTAATGCTGAAACTTCGTGGCATTTCGCACAGCACGCTATCCTCGGGAGTGGTAGTCCCCAGAGTAACAATAGGAAGGGTAACTCCATTCATCCCCCGGGAGAGACCTAATGTCAAACACTCCATTGCCGGTTATTTAAGGCTACCACGGCCTACATCAGCGCCTGCACTGATGCAGGTGCTGCATTGGTTTTGCTATTGAGTGGAGGAATCAAGGTACGCCACTGGCTATGGCCAGATACGAGAAGGCTGCAGTTACCCTTGGATGATTGCTGTAGACTAGTGCTTCTGTATAATGCAGTACAGCATTCAACAAATAGAACCGATCCCTAATGACCCTCTCAGAATTGGGGCGAAAAGGGCCTATACTAGCAATCATCCCAGCACCCCGCATTCAACTCTAACAAGTCTACACAAATTAATAGAGAATTTATACACCAATATTCAGAATGGTAAAATTATCGGCATGCTCGCTTTAAAACTCCAGAAAGCTTTCGATACAGTGAACCACAAAATTATTCTAGACACAGGCCCGTAGCCAGGGTCGGAAATCAGACGAGGCGAAGCCGGTGGCTGAGCGAAAATTTATGTAAACCCTAAATTTCTGATGAGAATTTTCCGTGATGAAAAAGAAAAAAATGTGAAAACAAAGACGAGGCGGCTGCCTCGTCTGCCTCACCATGGCTACGGGCCTGAGACAAATTGAAACATTAGGCCTAAAGACTTTTTGGAATTAGTTTAAATTGATTTCACTCTTATCTTGAAAAGCGGACCCAGAAGGCCTGCATTACCGGATCTGTGTCAGACCTTCTCACAATCACAACGGGTGTTTCACAGGGATCCATCCTAGGACTCCTGCTCTTTACCATCTACACAAATGATATACCTATCTGCTTACAACACTGCTAAACAAACATGATTGCAGATGATACTGTGATTTGTGTCTTTCCAAGAGATAAGGCCGATGTGACTATAATCTTATGTAGGATGATCTTAATAATGTGAATGAATGGCTGTGTACAAATAGATTAAGCCTGCACATTGGTGAGACATCAGGCATGCTTGTCGCATCAGCACAACTTAGGCGATGCATGTTCCACGACCATCTGGATCTATCCCTAAATGACAAGTAAATTAAACACGTTAAAGCCAACCAAGATCTGGGCATCACCATTGACAAAAAAACAATTGTTAACATACAAACCAATAATATATTAATAAAGCTAATAGAGCACTTGGAATCTTGAAAAAAGCAACACCTTTTCTACCCGGGCTTTAATGTTAAATACTATGATAGGCCTACTTCCGCACCTTGACTACTGTTGTACTATATAGGGAACAGCCAGTGACACTAACATAGGTAAACTGCAGAAAATTCAAAACCGTGGCATGCGCATCAACTTGTAAAGTCACCCCAGGACACATATCGCAGACATGCTTTCGAGCTTGAAATGGTCGAGTATAGAACATAGAATTATGTTTTTGACAGCCGTTCTGGTATTCAAAATGATGCGTTCCGACACTCCACAATACATGTCTCACTGGTTGGTCCCTGTTTCGCATCAGTATGGTACCGTACAAGGGTATCCACCTCCCCATATTCACTCACCACCACAGGCACTCGATTCTGAAATCAGTTACCAACATCTATTCACACACTCCCAAGGCAAATTATGACATTTAAAGATGTCACAGCTTTTTTCATCGCAGATACTTTTAACTTGTATACACTTATCAACACCACCCAGCAAAGATGACTACGACGGTGGGCCAACAGTAAACCAACGTTGGGTTAACGTCTCATGTTTGCTGGGCACATACCACATATGCACAAACAATATCATGTCCTCATGGTTACAACTATCATCCCACCTGACCTGACTTTTTCAATTTAAGTTTATGATAAGATAAATCTAATGCTATGCCTTAACAAAGATATATTTCCTCAATACCAAGCCTGCCAGAATTGTTTATCTAGGCCTATTTATTATTTGTTAACCTGTTATGTGCTATGTTAATGGGCACTACGAAAAGCAGCAATTTATATTCATATTGTTTTAAGCTGAATGGCTCACCCAATGGGTGACCCGTGGCCCTGCGCGAAATTAACGTCGATACGTACACTGGTCTCGTCTCAACCTTAACTCGACGAGGCCGCCATTAACGTGATCGTCTAGTTGCCCTGAGAATGGAGAAACAAGGATATTTATCTGAAAACACAAGATCATTGGGGTTGAAACACGACAGGGTGCATGCATGACTGGCGAGGCAGTCAGGCGCTCTACCCATTGCGCCACGTCCCGTTCTCTTAAATTTTGTGTTGCACATTTAGCAGTTAAAAGAGAAATAAGGACGATATTTAATTCCAGACATGCATGTCCAAAATAAGAAATACAGGAATAACTGATGAACCACAGCAACCAAAATTCTAGTCTATGGACATATGTTCACATATTAGGCCTATGGATATAATAAGGGGCTAAAATATAATTATGATTTTTGATGATTTTTCGGCCTAATTGTGTCGCTTTAACTACATTTTGTAAAAGAGCTATATGCCACTTGGTGGGAATAATTCTTGAAACAAGTGGAATTTAATTCTTTCTATAACATTGCTGATAAAATATGTTGTAATCTTACGTCGTTATAAAGGCGTTAAAACACAAGGACCTGGAGTTATTGCTCAATATTACTTTGTCATTCAAATTTATCCGATGGGTATGTCAGTTGCAAGGTGTAAATGTAGGGAGAGGGGGGCTAGTTGTCACAGGGGCTAGTTGGCACAGTGCACTTTACTCAGGTCTCATTAAAGGAATTCCCTTTTAACTGCCGACGTCATCAAATTATGAGGTCATGTTAATCCCAGACAGGAAATACTCATTGTTCAACATCTGGGAATAAATACCTGTTGCAGGCAAACGAGTGCGTTTGGCAAGTAGTCACAAGCGATGACATCTTGCCCCGCCCCATCAAACACAAAAACATTTTAACAGTTTAATGATATTTAGAAAATGCTAGACTAAATGTTTTTTTTTAATATTAAAAAGTCAGGTCAAAAGAATATTATAAAACATTCATTGAACATGTTAGGCAAAAAAAATACTAAAAAAAGCTTTAAAAACATTTTTAAAATATTCATATACTATGCTAAAAAAACGATGCATTTTTAAAAATGTTATAAAAACGTTTTTAAATATTTTTTAACGAAGGTTTTGCATAATATTTGTATTAAATGTTCTATAATATGCTGTTGAACCGGCGTTTTAATAGTTTAAAACATTTTCAAATGTTTGCCCCGGAACTGTGATAACATACTCCATGTCTAGAAAAAAACATTCTGTGTCAGTTTTTTTGTTATCAATAAGACATGGAAGACGTAATCAAACTTTATTTATTTCAGTAGTGACAACTTGCCCCAACTAAATAAGACATGGAAGACGTAATCAAGCTTTGTTTATTTCAGTAGTGACAACTTGCCGAACTACGTTGCAACTGCCCCATGGCAATTTCAGTTTCTATCATAGCAGTTAGTAAAGAGTTATTTTCTCACTTTGTTTGCATTTGGAACTTTGACATTTTATGAATTTATTGTTATATATTATATTGTATAGACCTATTCTAAACGCCATTTTTTGTTTGTTATTATAATATTAAAATTATAAAAACGAGGTAAAAGATTGATTTAAAAAAAAAAAGATTATTTTTTAAATGGTGTTTAATATTAATATGGAATTACTTTTACGAATGCGTTTTTTTGTGGTAGTATTAAATGCAAAAATTAAAATTGAGGTTCAAGCGATGTCATTTGTATGTTTACTGTGCCAACTTATATAATATGCTCATCTCTTTTATTCATACTTAGCCTACTTAAAACGACACAATCAGGCAAAATCACCATTTTTATTTCGGCTCCTTGTCCAGAATATGTCAACGTGTCCATAGACTAGATTTTTGTAAAAAAAAATGTTGTGTTGCGTATTTTTCAGTTAAACGAGAAATAAGGACATGGGCATGTATGTCCAAAATAAGTAATACGGGAATACCTGATAAATGGACCTTTCGGCCTGATTGTGCCGCTTTAGGAATGTATACTTGTCTGCTATGTTTATTCACATCGTATTTTCACCTGACTATTTATTTAATTATTAACAGAAATATGTAATCGTATTCTGTTTTGTGAGGGGTTCTGACTAATAAAAAATGTCGTTTCTCCTTAAAACTGTGGAGTCGTTCTGCGTTATCTGTAGGCCCTATAATAGTCAAGAATCTCAAACAGTTTTAGCCTAATTCAACAGCACGTACAGTTAAGTAGAATATGTGTTTATTTTTATAAAAAACAACAGGGTTGAATTATACAATTTTCATAATGTTTTTTTTGCAAAACTTGTTATCATAACATACTGCACGCAGTATTGTGGCATAAATCAGTTGTAATTTAAGTGCTACTTCTCCGTGCACACGTGAGATGTGTTAGTCTTATAAACATGATAAAGGCAGGGTTTTCTGCGGCTAGAAAAAACACCTATGCATAGGAGGTGCACATCCCACGTCTTTCAGAAATATATATTTTTTGTTCCTATTTGATCTATTGTATCCATGGGCATAAACGTCTGCAGCGTGAACAGTGGAGCTTGTAGTTGCATAGCAAGATATAGGCCTACTAATGAAACGTTGCCAGCTTTATATATATTTATTTAAACATATTTATGAATACAATTTTTTTGCACACATGTAAAAAATCCCAGCTATTTTGATACATAGGCCTATACGAATCACAACAGTATGTTTTTACATAACTTGCAAAAAGGAACTACATTTACCGTAGTATCATAATGACATATGTATTACGTGCAATATATTAATGACACAAAATACTCTAAAAATGCAAAATATATAGTTTACATTAATCTAGGCCTACTTGGTTTCAATATGGTCTCCTAATTGCTTTTTTTTTATATTTCTGATTTTCAACATTATGTGACATTTAACGTTTGTTTCTGTTCTCCTCACTTCACTAGGTGAGGCATGAAAAAAACCCAAGTGGACTTTCAACTAGAAAATCCTACCGATTTTTTTTGCACAAAGCCGAGGTCTCCGAGAGCTATGGTCAAGTCTCCCAAAAGTAACCCAAAATGACTGGCTCAAAATGAAAATAACCTACTTTATATAAATGATTCATAGTTTAAACAATTGTGGAATCAAATAAATTAGGAACCGCCTCCATCATCACGGTATCCATGTACCAGGTCAGTATGCTTCATTTCGGTGTCGATCACCGGCACTAGAGTGTGTGCAAACAAAATATGGCTCATCACGGCCATAGAAAACGCTATTATATTTGCTAATGTACATGATAAATCGCAGCGGAAGTTTCAAGTACACTGGCTCCATGTTGGGCAAACGACTGCAACGCTGGTCCAACATGGAAAATGCATAGGGTCAACGTCCCTAGTTTGCTGACCACGTGTTATACCACCCCGTAATTTGATCATCTTCTTTTAATTATTTCTATTTTCAATAAGAGACAAGAAAGTTGGTTACCAGACTTTTTTTATTTGTCATACATACAGACATTGTTATAATTCTAGTGAAATTAAAAAATCCCACTATTTCATAATAAATAAAACATGATAAATTATATACACATACCCAGTGGTGGCTCTAATAAATGTTCGCTCTACAGAAACATTGTTATTTAAGCACACATTGCCTGTAGAATCTTCAAACCAAATAATTAAAAGATCACAACAATTTATGCTAGCCTGGTAAAAGAATAATTCTGTTCGTTAAATATAGCAAAATGTCACACAAACTAATAAATAACGTCAAACCAATTGTAAACAATCATCAATGATCTGAGTCAATTATAACTTTGTTCCCCGCTTGGGAGTTTAAATATCAGCTATTTATTCGATTGATAAGCACAACACTTTGACTTTCAAGAGCGTTTTATTAGCCGATCAAATCACTGTTATTGGGAATGAAATGAGTGTGAAACATCAAGATTGGCAAATTATTTGTCTCAAATTAAATAAATATGAGTAATTGTCACCCACTTGTTGTGAGTCACGGTAGCGATACACAACTCGAGGTGGGTGAAAATTTAAATTATTGAATTTAGAACTTTAAGGGTAATGCGCGCTCTGATAAAGTCATTCAACTTACGTCTTTACCAAAGGGGAATTCTGTAAATAACAGTAATTTTAAATAATTATATAACATCTGAACAATTTTAACATTACTTCACCAATGTTTTAACGATGAACCATCGTCTGCGACGCTGGCACAACAATTAACCAACATCGATGGAAGGGCGAAGCGTGCAGATAATTAAATACAATGGAAAATGTTGTACTGTTACCAGGACAAAGACATCCCGGAGCAAAAAATACGTGCATTCTCTATGGGTAATAAATACGTACATAAATTCATGTTCACCTTTAATTTATACATAATACAGCGAGGATAAAATCTGCAGTTCTTTAAATATCTTGCTATACATGATCAACGTAAAATATGCGTGCAAAAAACAACAAAACTCTTTGTGTATAATAATATTTCTAATTAGATTCAGTATTTTTTATCACAGACAATAATGTAAGATAATGCAGGAAGCGGCACTTTCACAACGCAAAATACGACTTGCGTCGTTTTTCACCTAGTTATAAATTATATTTCAAGAGAACCTGTTACAAGAGTGATCATGGACAGGTGATCCCTTGCGATTTAACCCTTTCAAACCTGAATTTACCATAGTCTTTCAAGCCGCGAATTGCCCCTGCAATTCTCGACTGGTAGTATATGAAGATGACTTGATGTGTTTTAAAAATTAAAAAAATTACCACGTATTGGTAAACCAGTTTCATGGAAATTTTCGTTCTAAAACCCTTAGTTGTAGAAAAATTAGGTTTGTTTTCAGGGATGTAAAATGATGCTTTAATGCATCGTGAGGTATAATAACTCGTCATAGATAAGAGTACTATACTTGGTACAACCATCATGATTTAAAAACAAAAACCCTATAATTCTGAGCTATTCAATTTAAATTTTCCGTCCCTTGAAGTGACTGAAAATGTATGTGACGTGTCAACTTCAAGTCCCAACGTCTATTAGTGTTTCAGGACATATTTTACTTTTAACAAATAAATATACAGGTGATGTAAAAATCATAGAATGTCTAACACAGTCGACATCAGTGATCTAAATCTAAATAAAAACAGTGAGCCTGTTTAGTTTGATGTAACATAAAAGTACTGTTTTTTATTAAATTATCATTAAATAAAGTTTATCCGCAATATGCCATGTGGGCATAAATAACCTCAATGTAAATACAATTCTAAATAACCAGAGTTCTAATGGGCCAACATTAATAATCACGAACTCAAATGCATAAGAGATGTATATTTATATGAAACACCGTGAAAAAGAACATCCTGGACGGCCCTTAAAACATAAAATATGAATATTTCACTCCTTTGGATATGGAAGGGTTTATATGCCATTTTACAAACTGGCAGATCCACCTTTTCATGTGAAAGGAGCGATATTTTGAGTGCATCAATTAAATTATTATAATGCTCTAACTGGTGGAAGACATACAGTTTATGACACAGTTCGTGAAGTTAAGCTATAATATTAAATTCAATCGTCCCTTCGCTATTAAAGGTACTTATCGGACGGATACGGCCCTTTAATAGCAGGGACGAGCCCATTCCACCACATTATTTTATAATTCAAATAGATGTGTGCATCTATCCTCGTTGGCATAACAATAAATAACGAGGATAAGTTAAAATGACTCTCAACGAGTGATATAGTAAATAAATAGTGAAATGCTTCTCAACCAGTGATCTAAAAAATAAATAGTGCAAGTAATAACTGTTTTCTCACAAACGCTATAATATTGTGTAAAGTATGAATACTGTCTCAGTACAAATTTGTTTATATTTTATGTAGATAAGTAAGTACTTGGAATGACAAGTGTTTAGATATGTTTATAGTTGGGAAGTTAAAGCATGACACTAAACACAATCAGCTGTTTGTCAAAGCCAAACCACAGACTCAGATCGGCTGCTTCCCCAACAAACATCAGGCGTTGACAGTGTTGTTCTAATGTTGAGCTAGCGGAGTAGACGGCGGACCAGCATTAAACCAACATTGGGCCAACGACTTGTGTTTGCTTGGTCTCACTAGGAATGTGTGTTGGTTGTGCATATAAAAATAACGTATTAACAGATAGCACCTATTAAAATTTAGTGTGATTTCACTTTCCTTTTAAACCGATTTATTTACAGCTTTTCTTTTTGACAGCAACCAGAGCTCCTGTAACGTTGTTTTAAAGTTGGGCCAGCGTTTACAATTCTGGCCAACATCAAAACAACATTGGGACAAACAATCCACTAGATTTGTACTTTTATTCAGGGAAGAGATATAAGAGTACTCAAAGAATAATATTGTCACATCAAAATACCTGTTAAAATGGACAAATCATTAGCAGTGTACAATCAGAATGTCTTTTTTGTATATTTTTTCGACATATCCGAACAATTGAAGAAATGCCTCAGAAAATCAAATGGTTGATTTGTTAATATCCATGACTCATGTTTGACGTTTTTAAAGACAATCTGCCCATCTCTCCATATTCAGACAAACCAAATCTTCATTGTCTTTCCGATGTTTATCGTAGTTACCAAATCCTGGTTTTCTTCTACACAATGTTGTCGCTTTTCTAAGGTAATTAGGAGCTCGGCTGCTGTACACCAATCACCCCACCGGCTGCACTTCTATCTTTCAGTGAGCATTACAAGCTGTTGTCATTTATTCCACTGTCGCCTCCGATGCCCCTTCTCTGCTCTAAAACATAATGCAAACATGGCTACTTTTAATAAATCTGCACAAGTAGAGAACAGAGAAATATTTGACCAAACATATCTTTGAACTCCAAATCAACACTGTAAAAAATAAAAGGTCATCATTTACAATTCAATTATAGCAATATTGGCGAGCTTTCAGCCTAACAGTGATGTGCTTGTTAACTACCCGTAGATTTATTGCGTTCACAGTTAAAAAATCACTTTAAGTAGAATTAGAATATCTGATGTCGTGCTCTACGATGATCCCACTAAATTGTCCCCTGCTTTTTCCATCCATTTGAAGCTGTAATTGCTGATGCAATTTTCAGCTTCAAACGACAAAACGTATTTATATCTAAAAAAGAGATGACTCTAGTAACTGAGCATCTAGCACAAAAAAATTGATCATTATCAGTTAATTTTTAAAATGTATATATGGTCTTAGCAGTGTTAAAACTGATAAGTTCTAAACTAATTTACTGAGTCACTAGAAAGTATATTTGTACTGATTACAAGAGAAGTGGCTACGATTTTTAAGCCTATTTACTTAAGTCATTCAATACAATTTGATGCTTGACATCCTTTTGCTTTTTCTGATACATTACAGAAAATTACCCGTGCAATATTCACTTTATTTGATTAAAAAACACCACACACAAAAATAAGTCATATTAACATCAGATTAATAGAAGAAAATGCAGTCTACAATCATGCTAAATGCAATGATTCTATGAAGTGTTGTCTTGTCAAAACTAGAAGACAAAAAGTAGAAAAAATCGTTTTGAACATGTTTGTCAAAATCCTGGTCATGCATGACTAATATCACAAAAAATGCGCATACAAAACACCAATCGGTCATCATATGATCGAAGGTCAACAGCCTTTCTATCAAGTTTGACCAATCCCTCCTAAAAAATATTGATTATTCTAGCTATGAACACATCGTCACATCAGCAAAACAGAATAATATATCCAAGAAACGTCGTTTATGTCAGAAAAACACATGGATGTACATGCTCTCGCTGTAGTATTGCTGACAAGACAAGAAGTATGATGCTCAAAATAAACCAAATAAGTACAGTATGATCCGAAACAAAATCAGAATTGTCAAAAAATAGTCAAATAACTACACGAATACATGTACGAGGTGACAGGCCTTTCTGTCTCACCTACAGCCAACCTGTGGCTATAATCTGAAGTCACAGTTACTGACATTGTCAGGACCAGTGTCGTCGTCAGTGCTGACACTACTGACACTGCTCGTAGATTTACCAGATGACTGTCGCTTGTCATTAACTGCTGTCGACTTCAGTTTGGATATTTCATCCGCTATATTCAGTTGTGATTGCACAGGTGTTTTATCATCATCAGAATCCTCAAAACTGTCATTAACAATGCCAGAAGAAAAATCACTGGAAATGTTCCCGTTGACCTTAAAAAACAACAGGTCACATGTATTGTAGATCTAAGTAAAGACTTAAGATCAGATCAAACACCAGGCCCCGGTTTCACCAGTGTGACTTAAGTAAAAAAAATTGTCTTAACTATTAACACGTGATCACGTCTCAACCAATCAGTTAGCTTAAGACTGACTTAAGCCTACTGACTTAAGTCCAATTAAAGTTGGTGAAACCGGCCCCTGGTCACACGTATTTGTAGATCTACGAAACGATTTAAGATCACACCTCAATCTTTGACAGCGAATCTTGAAGCTAGTTAATTTTCAACACAAACATCGTCGGCACCTTGATATCAACCCTTTCACCACTGAAGCCCGTTTTTATGTGCTGAATGCTATGGCATTCAGCACATAAAAACGAGCTTCAGTGGTGAAAGGGTTAAAGGGTCACATAATGGCAGTTTGTAATGTAGCGGATGCAACCCTTTACTGCCAGGGTGACAAAATTAGTAGATTTGAATAAATATTAAATATTTGCTGTTGCAGTAACATGCTTAATCTTATAACCACGGCAAAATAAAAACTGCAATTCTGGTCGAAAATACCACATAGTTTGAATTGTTAGATGACATACGTAATCATGTGTTAGAGAACAGCCGTTAGAATTATAATATGAGGTACACAGCATATCATTAGTCTAACATATCAAGTTATTCGTAAAACGGTTAAATGTAATCTTTCACACATTATAAGGCACCCTTTTTTCTGTGTCTTGGCTACCTCATTATTTTGTTCTTTCAGTTGTTTTCTCGTTCTAAACCCTCTGTAATTGGCCTGAATTTTAGTGGCAGCTTCAGATTTGTTCTGTTCGTTAGCTTCAGATTTGTTCTGCTCATTAGCTTCAGATTTGTTCTGCTCATTAGCTTCAGATTTGTTATGCTGATTATTATTTTCTTTCAGTTGCTTTCTCGTCCTAAACCCTCTGTAATTGGCCTGTATTTTAGTGGCAGCTTCAGATTTGTTGTTCTGTAAACGTTAGTTATACAAAATGTACAGTGTTGTCCTAATATTAGCATACTACCATGTTTCCACCAACGTTTTTTCAAGTATATTTAGGTTTCTAAAATTCTGTAATTCAAAAATACTGTGTAGGCCTAAAAATACTGTGTAGGCCTAATCCACATAGTGAAGCAGGAAATCTGAATTTAAAGTTACATTCAATAAGCAATCTAAATTATCTTTGCTTTGTCAATTCACAACCAATTATTCAGTACATTATGAAAACGGGTCTGTGGAATGCATACACTTATAAAAGACAACCTGCAATAAACTTGATTGTTGATTTAGTACCCGAAAAATAAACATAGTGTGTTTGAAGACAACAAAATGACGAGCTAATACTCGTAACCCTTGAAAATAGTAGATTTGGATAAATATGAAATATTTGCTATGGCAGAAATATGCTTAATCTTACAACCACTGAAAAGTGAGAAACTTTTATGATAGTAGAAAATACCACATAGTTCGAATTCTTAGATATCTTATGTATTTATTAGTAATAGAACTAACCGTTAGACGTATACATAGTCAGTTATTCATAAAACGGTTAACGACTCGAAATCTGAGTTATTCTGTTTAACTTAAAGCGCTGACAAATTTTGCATAAACCATGGTGATCAAAGGCTCTTTTTCAATTTGAAATCATCATAAATGTCTTAGTTAGCTCTTTCCGATTCATTTTAATACCTATGTTATGGGTCTACGACCATTATAAATATTTTTACTCTTATAGTGTGGGGAAAGACTTTAGACGACAGACCTCAGATTCTGACAACTAAAGTCGATCCCCGCACTGTAAGGGTGAAAGATGGTATCGCGGTGCTTCAAGTGTCTGTGACAGACAATTTAGGGGATGAGAGAAATGTAACTCCCAAAATATATTAGTGTTTTAAGATGTATCTTATTTTAAACAAATGGTTATACATGTGCTAATAAAAATACAAAATGTGATGTGTAATGTCGTCGACATCAGTGTTCTGGGGGTTGAACTGTTAAATATAATATTTATCCCATTATAAAGCACACTTCTTTTAGTGTCTTGTCTACCTCATTTTTTTGTTCTTTCAGTTGTTTCTTGTCCTAAACACTCTGTAATTGGCCTGTATTTTAGTGGCAGCTTCATATTTGTTTTTCTGTTATACATTTAATATAATACTACCGTGTTTCTACCAACGTTCTTTTAAAGTTTATTTAGGTTTCTACAATAAAAAAAATATTGAGTAATAATTACACAGTATATTTTATTCTCAGCTATATAATGAAGCAGGAAATCTGTATTTAAACGTTGCAATGACGTTCAAGTAGCAATCTAAAATATTTTCTAGCTTTGTCAATTCACAACCAATTCAGTACATTATGAAAAAGGGTCTCTGGAATACATACAACTATACAAGACGACCTGCAATAAACATGATTATATATCGCTTTACCACCCGAAAAATAAATATAGTATGTTGAAAGACACTTGACAAAATGACGAGCCAATACTTTTGACCCGTCTGCTGCTGATTTTTTTTTTAAATCTTTTCATTCATTTGAAGATGGAATTGCTAACGCAATTTCCAGCTTTAAATGACGAGAAATATTTTTTGATTTAAAAAAAAATCTAGATCCTCCAAACTAAATGTATTCGATCAAACCTTTTAACTGCTGAATTATTTAATTAGTATTTAATTGGCAAAAATTCAGATTTGACAAAATTAGGATCAACGATTTTGAAATGTCACGTTTTATCTTTAACATGTTCAAAATATATTTAAAAATATGTTGAAAAACAAGTGTATACGATCCCGGCAGATCAAGGGTTAACTCTTGCAGTGCTGGGATCGGCTTAAGACATGGGTTGAAGAAGTTCATTTAGACATATAAATATGCGACTCATCAGACTATTAACCCTTTCAAGCCTGAATTTACCATTGTCATCTTCATGCACTACAAGTCGCGAATTGCTGTCGCAATTATCGACTTGTAGTGGCTGAAGATGACTTGAGGTGGGAGACAAATGAAAAATATATACTGTTATTTTCAAAACAGTTCCATGAAAATTTTCGTTCTAAAACCACTAGGTTTTCAGGAAATTGAGTCATTCTTCAGAGATGCGAAATGATGCTTTAAAGTATCGTGAAGGCTTATAGGGTTTTAAGGAATGTGAAGTCACTTTGTTCAAAATGGAATTTTCTCGTGATTTTGACATCATCATTTTAGTCATCTACCACTACTTAATACCACGTGGGATTATTTTTTTTACCTTATCCTGCTTCTCTTTCAGCTGTTGCCTTGTTCTGTAGCCTTTATAGTTAGCCTGGATCTTGGTGGCTGCTGTATCTTCGCCTTTATCATCCATGTCATTCTCCTGTAAACGATGTACATGTAAACCCATATATTTACGTGGTACTTTTGGATCACATTCGAAGCTATATCATAACGTTGGACGCTAGATACGTTGTCAAAAAAACTAGTTCTACACCTATATATTATGCAACATGAATAGTAATCTTATTATTATTTTTTTAAATCTGAATAGGTTCGTTTCGTGATTTCGTTTGACGCGGTAGTCTAGCTGACTGATTTCAGTGAATGATTGATTGATATGTAGTGTTTTATTTGTGTTTTTCATACATATACTCCAGAACAGCATCACCTGGGCTACCATGAGAGGTTTTGGGTGTTATTACTTTGGGCATACCCCAGAGCTGCATCATTTACAATGGCAGGTGTATAGCCTTGTAAATTCATGAAATTACACTATAAAAATCATCCATCATTGTCAATGCAGTCACCCTGAAAAAACGTCGATCTTCAAGGGCGATCTCCCAATAAGCCAATTTTTTCATGTAATTAATCATTTTGCATGAGCAATTGCTATGGGTCTGAAAAAGATTATCTTTTTTATGGACAACGCATATACTCCTTGATATTTTTATATAATATAATGATAATATAAAAATACATATTCATACAAAATGTGACAAGAGTATATACGTTTAATGAGGATGACGTTGAATTGGCAAAGTGGGCAAAGGACAAGAATGATTTGAGATGAAAAAGCAACATATATGTTGCTAAAAGACGTCACTTTACAGTGTTTCTTTCTACACAGTGGGATAAATGTGGCCTCGTTCTGGCTGCTTGAAACTAGTAGTAGTAGTAAATTATTGCTTTACGTCACTTTTTCGGCACAAAAGGTCTGGCTGCTTGAAACTGGCCAAGGTACACAAGATCGATGTTAGAAGGAAAACAATGTCTTGAAGTTTCGGTTTAATATCATCTAACCCCTCAAAACTGTGAACTGAAGAAATGTTGCTTTTAGTACAATTTAACTGTTTCGCGAATAAAATTCTTCAAATGCTTCAAATGCTAAAAAATATTTTTATTTACGAGGGTTTATTAATAGGCTTAGGCAGCATGAGAACCCTTTAACCGCCACTTGAAGTTGTGTCTCGCTGACGCGATCCACAACTTCAAGTAGGTGAAAATTATTCAGAGTTGAGGTCAACCATGTCTACGATACTGAAATCTTGTTGATTGGTGTCACGTTTTGTTTTCAAAAGCTGTTATTTAATATGCTGATAAAAAAACGAATATAATCGGGACCGGCGTTAAAGGATTGATACTAACCTGTTGAGAGTCAGGACGAGGTGCTGGTGTTGATTCTCTCTGATCTTCAACAGGGGTTGCCTCCCTCGATTTCTCAATTGGAGTTGGCTCCCTCGATTTCGCAACTGGAGTTGGCTCCCTTGATTTCTCAACTGGAGTTGGCTCCCTCGATTTCTCAACTGGAGTTGGCTCCCTTGATTTTTCAACTGGAGTTGGCTCTCTTGACTTCTCAGCTGGGGTTGGTTCCCTCGACTTTTCAACCGGGGTTGGCTCTCTTGACTTTCCAGCCATAGTTGGTTCCCTTGACTGTTCGGCCGGTGTGGGCTCTCGCAGGCTCTCCGCTGGAGTGGGCTCCCTCGGTCTATCTGATGTGGGTGTTTGTTCTCTGGGTGTGGCTGCAGCGGAGCGCTCCTTCTCTGCGTCTTCTGTAGATTGAACTGGCTCTAGAGCAGGACTTTGTGAATGGTTGCTCAGTGGGATAGAGTTAGGACGTGTAACTGGTCTGGACTGTGGGGATGCTGGCTTGCTGGTTTGGGGAGCCGGGCTTTCGGTGACCTGTGGAGTGGACGCTCTGTACGGTGTAGGACTGCGGTGTGGTGACGATGTCTTCATGGAATGCTGGGTGGAGACTCGGCTTTGAGGTTTTGGTGGTGACTTTGATTTTTTATTCTGCGTTTTCGGTTGATTATCTGTTTCAATTTCTTCATCCTGTTTTATAATAACAACTCGTCTATTAATATCACACAATAAAAACACATTTGAAGATAGTCTACATAATATAAGAGAAATATCACACGTGGTTAAAGGAATCAACTGAAATAAGAAGGATAAGTACCATAACCACCACGCAGAAAACACACAAAACAAAATGATAAGCTCTCAAAAAAAAAAATTGGGGGGGTTTTGAATTATTTTTTTGCACGTATCGTTCAATTTGTAGTGATTATATATGGATTGATTGGGCTTAGTTTATTATAGTCGACATTTATATACAAGCAATTATTTGTTCACTTCAAATCGAAAAGCCATCTAAAAGCTGTCTAGTAGATTTGTCCAGGTTGTTGACCGGCCTTATAGCTACATACCCAAGTCGACAAAAAATGTTCATCCAAGACTAGTTCAATATTGGTCCACCGTCTGCGACGGTGGCCTAACATTGAACCAACCTTGGGCGAATGTCTCGTGCTTGCTGGGATATAACTAACCTTCACCGAGAAAGAGCATATCATAGGGCAATGCCAGAACTCTATGATCAAGCCTACAGGCTGCTAATATTATGTGCTCTTATTTTTTTGAGATGATGGTCAGCTGGTGGGTTTGTCTGTGACATTCAGTGTTGACTGGGCTATATATTCATCAATGGACGGGTCTTTTCTGAGTGTAGGCGCGTCAGATGTTGCACCTTCTACAGGATCTGATGGTCTTTTTGTTAGATCACGATCTGTTCTTATTTCCGCGTCTTCTTCAGCGGTCATATCATAGTCATCCTACGAGAACAGTCATCTAATGGCTCTATAAAAGCATCTTAATGTGCTCTTATCGTATCTCTTATCTAACAAATGAGCTTCGTAAAACTGAAGCATCTTAAATGAGCTTCGTAATACGAAAGTGTACTTA
Source organism: Flabesymbios commensalis (assembly GCA_964017125.1). Lineage (NCBI taxonomy): Eukaryota > Metazoa > Annelida > Polychaeta > Terebellida > Flabelligeridae > Flabesymbios > Flabesymbios commensalis. The sequence goes on along the minus strand of OZ024915.1, from coordinate 17,471,854 downwards.
TCCAATTTCTTATCTAAGGAGTCAGCTTCATGATACCAAAGTGTTCTTATTGTACAGCTTATCTAAGAAAGGAATGCCGTGAGACGTAATGAGACAGAGATATAAAAAAGCCTAAAAAAGGTAAGCAATATAATTATATAAATGAATATCTGATTTGTGATTTTTTTAAATTGATTAGTATGCATGTCACTTGACTTTGTCAAGTTCTAAATGACATAAGAATAAAATTATATCCTGCCCACATAAGACCTTGACCTAAAATCGTTTTCTGCGACGCTGGCCCAACATAAAATAACATCGCTTCAAAGTCTTGTTTTTGAAAGGTCCAATCATTAGAAGAACTCTTATTTTGGGTTTCACGTGTGGTTCTGAGTCCGAGAATAAACAATGCGGGCTCATTGCACACGTCGTTCTCGAGTCTAAGAACGGGTTTAAACAATGTAGGTTCATTGCACACATTGTTCTTGAGTCTGAGATCGGGTGTAAACGATGCGGCTCCTTGCACAGGTCGTTCTCAAGTCTGAGACCAGGTTTAAACAATGCTGGCTGTTTTTTGAGTATGAGATCGGGTTTAAACAATACAGGCTCATTATAATGAGCCTGTATTGTTCAAACCAGATCGCAGCATCAAAAAAGCCACCAACTAGTTATGTACATTTATAATTGCCATTTTTCCTGGATAATTTTCTGATCCAATATCTGGGAGAACGCTTAAATATCTAATTGTCATCTGTTGTAGATACTTTACAAGTCCGATGTTCTGTATGACGGCTAGTTATGTAACATGTCATAGTTCTAGATGCACTACTGCCTAGTAGACTATCAAGTGTAGCAGACGGTCAGATGTATAGGGTGTAATCCACTCTATCTTACCTAAACTACACTAGCTGGCGTGGTGGGCGGGTCTGATTACTGATCAACAAGTCTCCACCTCATCCTGAACAACACCAAATCAACAATCAACAACACTGTAATTATCCATGTCTTCTCTGACAAACCACCAGCGCTTAACTGGTCGTCTTAACCCACCCAATGTGGGGATCGACTTTTCACGTAATCTGACGTCAAAAGTCGTTCCTCGCACTGCCCAATTTTATGTTTAAAATATTTATAAACCGTAAACTGAGGTATTCAATTGAATGAGAAACAGCTAACTACGCCATTTACGCCATGTTGAAAGTTTGATTTGCATAGGGTTAATCTAACATTTGTACTATTGTTATATTACCATAGATTAAACTCTGGTTAATCTATGATATTACTGTTAGGGATAGAGAGGTGAAATCGTACCCCTGTTCATTGTGTAATTAAAATGCGAATTGTTCAAAAATATAATCCAGCGTAGGCCTACTTGTTTTGAAGCGTGAAGATACACAACAAAGCTTTTTATTATAAATTGGTTTCCTGATCAACTTTTTTTTAACAATAATATATAAACTATATTGAATGTAAATAAATTGGATGTGACAACTGTTAGCATATATATAATGACATGATGGCTGCTACCATTGGTTATATATATGTCTGCAAAATATACTTAAACTGTTAAAGCACACTAGCAAATACAAAAGCGAGCATGTGTGAAAAGAATGCAATGTGCATTTATATATATGACTAAGGGCTCGTGTGTCGAAGCCTACTACAATTTAAATAACAATGAGATGACGTGTGATTGGTCACATCTAGACTTCGTCACATTGTCTATATAGGGTGAAATATATTGATAAATACACAATTTTATAATTTAATTATATACATTATATGGTCATTTCAACCGAGTATAATTATACAGTTCATAGAATGTTTATTTATAAATCCTCACTGACAATAATACTATCCTATGCTAATGCAAACTACTCAGCGAATATGGTTAGGCTTTATATAGCAATATCCCAGCAAACACGAGACGTTCAGCCAATGTTGGTACAATGCCGGACCAACATTGTACCAACATTGGTCAAACGTCTCGTGCTCGCGGGATGGAGGCTTCCCTTTAGACGGACATCAATCAAACTTATACCCAGTTGAATTTGTGTCTCGCCGTCGCGAGCCACAAATTCAAGCCGGTAAAATCGTGTTTCACGAGCAATACACCTTAGGTTCTCTATCGGCACATGAAATAATGAGTGACTCAATACCGGGTCAACGTCGTGGAAAAGGGGCCAACATTGAACCAACATTGGGTCAACGTCTCCGTTGGGGAATAGCGTTGCTTAACCCTTTGTCTGCTGATCACGACTATAGTCGTTTTTAATCCGTTTTATTAGGCGATTAAATCTTTGTTACTGGGAATGAAGCGAGTGTTTCAAGATCAAGATTTGCGAATGTTTGGTCTGAAATTAAAGAATTTTGAGTAATTTCCACCCAGTTGAAGTTGTGGGTCGCGGTAGCGACACACAACTTCAACTGGGTGGAAATTTAAGTCAATTCAATTTACCTGTTGAAATATCTAAGTGAAGAAAACTTATTAACTGCTTGTGAAGAGGGCTAAATGCAAAATTCCAGCCGAAGATGACATTTTATTTTCTGGTGGTGAGATATCTTTAAATAATTATACTAATAATAACAGCACTACAGTGACTGCACTAGATGCGTGTCGTGTACCATCTAATGCGGTGGTTGAGATAAATGCCAACCTTTACGACAACAACACGATGACCACCAAATAATGTCTTGTTTTTTACAGGTGATTTTCTCTGTCGGAGCTTTTTCGTCTTCTTTGTTTCTCCACCCTGTTCAGGTTGTTTTTTATTCACCAAGCGCGGACTCGCTGGCTCTGTACTGTTCTGTCATATGTGATTATCCATTAAACTGATAGCTGTTTTCGTCTTTTAAATTTGTCATTTAAACAAGGACATTTGAAAGAGAAATGAGCCTTAAACTTTCACCCAGTCACCCATCGAATAACAATTTAACTGTCCTTAGCAGCATCTACTGTACCTTGAATCAACACCAGGACAACGTTTTATCTTGTGTTTGTTGGAATAAGGAGATTTGCAGAACCGAGTCAGCCAAACTGTCTGTTTTAAATGTTATTGCTTTATCGTGTTTTATTCACAAGTCGCTGAAATAGCTATTGTTAGCTGATGTTTTAAATTGTATACATACAATAAATCAATCTTATCTTAAACATTAAATCACAATCACATCAAGATGGGAAATAATAACTTATAACTAACGCTAGTCAATGCGACGACAATTAGTATTATCCAGTAGAGATGACATGCTGCGCCAACGTCGTTTCAATGCTGGCCCACGGTCTGCGTCGTTGGACCAACATCATAACATTGGATTGGGTGAATGTGTCGTGTTCACTGGGTTCGGGGCTCAACTCTTATCACTACGATTACTTGTTTGCTGTACATAACATTTAGGGTGTAACGTACTGAACACGCGACGTTCCGCCGTCGCTGGTTTAATATTCGGCCGTCGTTGTAGACGATGGGCTGCCATTAAACCAAAATCGGCCCAATGTCTTGTGTTTCCAGGAATGTTCCGAATTACTATCGGAATTCATGTTTTAGATGTACATTTGATGTAAATTTGATTTGATGCAGTAAAAAATTATAAAACAATTTATGGAAAATTGTATTTAACGATAGGGAACCATAGTAAATGATACCTACAGCAAACAGTAATGAAAACAATATCAATTGATGAGTGAAAGTAAAAAAAAATTCTTAACTACGAAACATTTTCTACAATTCATTTCAAACTTTAGACAAAAATACATCAATTTATGGCTTTATGTTCAAGAAAAAGACCTGAATTATAAAATAATTATTGTAAAAGATTTATATAGTATAAAATGGTAACATGGATATTATTTCAGAACGGTTGAGCAAACATAGCCTCCTCATCATTAGCAGGACTGGTAAAGACGAAATTGTGTTGGAAAAATCATGAAAGGTAAAGGTGCATAAATGTGGGATCTAACCCTGTCACCGCTCAGCACGACTATCGTTTTTAATCTGTTTTATTAGCCGGTTAAAGGTGATCTATCACCCCTTATATGGTATGAATAATTATGTCCTTATATGGGGTGATTGGCTATCATGTGACCCTCTCAGAGGGTCACATGAGCCAATCACCCCATATAAGGAAACACTTATGCCCCATCTTGTGGCAACTTTGATTTATTTGTCACAAATTTATTCATACTATATAAGGGGTGATAGATCACCTTTAAATTACAGCCACTGAGAATAAAATGAGTGTTTAAACATATCATTGGTCTATTTTCTATCTCTGGCCTCCCATAAGTTTATGTTCTATCTCTGGCCTCTGATGGGTTTATTTTCTCATTCTTACCTCCACTTCCTCGGCCTCCACCTGGTCAATAGGCAGCTCAACCTGCGTGTCCTGCCCTTCATCCACCTCCCGCGCTCCACGTGTGGCACGCTGGCCTCCCTTAGCTTTAAATACTCCCCCTTCGTCTGAAAGGAAAAATGCAAACCTTGTCAAGCCATTGTCATATTCATCCACTACAAGCCGCGAATTGCTGTCGCAATTCTCGTCTTGTAGTGGATAAAGATGACTTGAAGTGGGTGGCAAATGAAAAAAGATATTGTTATTATGAAATTAGTTACATGAAAATGGTCATTCAAAAACTACCCTCCCTTAGTTTTTAATACTCCCCCCTTCGTCTGAAAGTAGTGAATAAAGATTACTTGAAGTGGGTGGTAAATGAAAAAAAGATATCGTTATTATTAAAATAGTTACAAGAAAGTGTTCATTTTAAAACTATTGTAGTGGATGAAGATGACTTGCAGTGTGTGGCAATTATTATTAAAATAGTTACATGAAAATGTTCATTCTCAAACTGTCCCCAGTAATAGCTTTAAATACAAACTGCAAATTAACTCTTACATCACTAAAGCACGAATATAGTTGTTTTTAATCTGTTTTATTAGAAGAGCGTTTATTAGGTTAAATACAGTATGCATCGATGATTTCAGATGTATCAGATATGTTACTTACCTCGATCATAGTCCACTTCTCGCTGTGATTCTGAGCTGCGCTTATATTTGATGGGCTTGGCGTGGAACACACCATCGTCTTTCCTCTGACTGTTCGCACAAATAAACATAAATAAATCATCAATAATGTTACATAAGGACTTAAACATTTAAACGTGTTAAACAAAATAATTTATATATGTACATAAATATAATTATCTACTTTGTGGAGCCGATGAATGTATACTTTGCTATTTTTATTAATAACATATTATATATGTCTGTAGCGTGGTTGTTGAGGTCCTCGCCTGGTACCTGGCTACTACGCTCTCTGCGGGGTTTTCTGGCTGCCCTGGCTGCGGTACATGGAGCCTGCATTGATACTTACTTTTGATAGTGTCTGTAGCGTGGTTGTTGAGGTCCTCTCCTCGCTCCGGGATACGTTCTCTGGCTTCCCTGGCTGCGGTCCGTGGAGCCTGTAGAGGTGATGGAGTTCTCCATGGTGTGGGGCTGTTCTTTACCATAGTAGTTACGTCTGCCGCGACGCTGTGCCACCACAGGTGGCAATTCTGTGTATCTGTCAGATATAAAATGGAAAAAATTAGCTGATTTCTTTTCTCTACACTGTATAAACCTTTATCCTGTTAAGTTTATTTATTTACATTTTCAACCCCTTGAAGTTGTATTAACCCTTAAAGTGCCAAGTTATTTTATGTAATTTCCACCCACTTGAAGTTGTGTCTCGCTACCGCGATCCACAACCTCAAGTGGTTGAAAATTACTCGTAATTGTTCAATTTGTGACTAAATATTAACACATATTGATGTATAACAGTCATTTCATTCCCAATAGCAGTTATTTAATCAGCTAATAAAACAGGATTGAAAACGACAATTGTCGTGATCGGCAGGCAAAGAGTTAACCCTTAACGTGCTAATCACAAATATAGACTTGTTTTAGGCTTTCTGTTTGTCCTTCAGAACAGAACATCATAAGAGAAATGGGTCCGGCAGAGAGACACGACTTCAAGTGGATACAATCATAATAACATGACACTTTGGGAGTGTTGGTTGACACGAAACCACTCACCAGGTGTCCCCATAAACGTTGAAGTCTATCAATATCAGAATTGCATTGAGATATTGACAATAGTCGTTGTTAAACCAATATGAGTATTGTTTACTTAGTTGAAGTTGTGGGTCGCGGTAGCGAGACACAACTTCAAGAGGGTGAAGATTGAAATTATTTAATTTAGCGCTTTAAGGGTTGAAGAATAATACACAAAAACTTAAAACGGAATATTTCTTATTTCGTTATAAATAATACCGGGTTTTCTGTCATCGTGTTATTTGGGAACACCATTATTCTTAAGCCATACATGTATCTGATGACTTAATAGGGATTTAATTTGGATAATCAATCAGTGATCGAATTATTTGTTCAGTAATCAAGCTAATCAAGTGGTAAGGTATACTAATAGATTAGCATACTGGTCATTCAGTTGACTATTCATTCTATTCCTGCTTAGTTCCTAGTTAGGTAAATAGTTTTCATTTATTTAAAGCTGCAAATGCTTACACAATTACCAGCCTAAAATGACGGGAAAAAAAATATTTACCAAAATATCCCAAAATATTAAATTAAATTAATTGATAAATGTTGGTTTTATATTGGGCTAGAGTCGTAGACGTTGGACCAGCAATAAATCAACATTGGCTGGTATTTTATTGGTTTGAAAACGTATCATATTTGTTATGTTCTGATGTGTAAGAAAAAACATGTAGCATTCCACTTAGTATCCAGGCAAAGAGAGACGTTCACCCAATGTCGTTATAACGTTGGTCCACCGTCTGCGACGCTGGGCCAACATTAAACAAACATTTATTGAGCGCAAGTAATGGGGGTTAGAAGTCAGCCATTGTGGAATGTTCAATAAAGAATGGCATTAATTGTGTTTTACATAAACATGATAAATATTATTCATTGTCCTGTGTGCTGTAGTGACACGGGTGACGTACTCTGACGTGCAAAGCCAAAAGGCAGTGTCTGCCTAATTTACAAGTAGGCAGATACTGCCTTTTAGCTTTGCAGAGCAGTACTAGACAACAAAGACGTGAGATAAAATGTGGTGACAACTTCGGGAGAATGGCGGAGTTTGTTTGACACGGACACTGTGCTCCGTGGATCAGTGACTACACACAGTACTCATAGCGGTGTATCTAAATACCGCAAACAATCAAATAGTTGTCACATCGGATATGCTCATGTTTATGTGCCGCCATGCGTCCTGCTCTATTCGTATCTCGACACTGATAATAGCAGTGTAAACTCAAAAAGGTTCAATTGATGTCGGTTTAACCCTTTCACCACGAAGACCGACGTCAGAGACGTCAGTTTCAGACGTGTAAAGTGGATCCCCGCACTGAAAAATATGTCTAATTGTCGTAGACCCATAACATAGGTATTTAGTTGAAGCGGGAAAAACTAAGTACGACATTTATGATGATTTCAAATGGAAAAAAAACATTGGTATCCATGGTTTATACCAAAACAAATTCAGCGTTGGTCAATACATAATGGGGTCAACGTTTGGTGTGTGTGGAGGGAGGAGGGAGGGGGGGTCGGTGACGATATAGTTTATGGTGAATACTTATTAATCATGCTCACATGACATGCGTGTTCCGGCCGGTAGTCGACAATAATGTAACATTTGAGAATAAACATGAATGAATGACCTTGAAGGAAAGACATATTTTTATAATCTGATGTAAATAATTTAAATTTGTAGCTAGCTCTGATGTGTTTATATGCCTGTTTATATCATATTTTTGTATATATTCTACTTCCAGCATCATAAAAAAAATTACAGAATACAATTGCTTCGAACAATTTTAAACAAGGTTTTACAAAGATAATTTTTGTATTACCTTTACCAAAACGAAGATGCTGCTATTAATGAAGAATGCCATCCCAGGTATTCAGAAAATAAATCTTTCTCATTTTGATTCACATACACGTGGTTTGAAATGAAATTACTTCGTGTTGCATAGGTAAAAAATACTTTTGTGACAGTAAAACGGTCATCAGTAATGTAATTTTAATAAACACAATAAAGCAATATCGCCGATTGGACGGCTTTGAGCTAAGGAAAAATAATAAGAGGAAATCTGATCACGTTTGCAAAAAAATTAATTCTAACGGTGATTTTGTTTGTAAGATAACTAATTGAGAGAGACGTATATTTTTGTGCAGAACCTGATTAATGATTTTTATATCAAGTGAAAAGCCGTCACTTTAACCATCGATTTCCTGAATTTATCATTTTATCTTTTTCAACTACAAGATAAAGATGGATATAGAAGGAATGAAGCGACTAGCCAACTAAACCTAATTTACCATTGTAATCATCTTCATCCACTACAAGCCGCGAATTGCTGTCGCAATTCTCGACTTGTAGTGGATGAAGATGGAATGAAGTAGGTGACAAACTGATTACTAGCCAGTCAGTCAGAGACTGCTAACCTCCGCCAAAAGTAATGATCGTAATCCGGATCCTGATCGTGATCCGGATCATCCACAAAATTTATTGGCCTGAGACATAGCTCTGGTGAAAAAAATCATGCAAATCCGTGCGATAGGGATCGAGTATGGATCGTAAAACAGATCCCGCAGACGGATCGTAATCCGGATCATCCCCAAATCAAATCGATTGGTAAATATTTATGTTATGAGCAAGCAGATCGTGAATGATTATAAATGTCGTACGTGATGAAGACATTTTAATTCCAGCGTGACAAAATAACATACAGCTGAGATTCACAGCGAAGTGAACATTCCCATCTTGTGATACAAGAACATTAATTAATTGATAGATAAGTTCACCTTCTTGACGCCCAGTATTTCATCATCACATCCCTTTTTGTTAGTCTGCATGCGAGTGAGAAAGAAAAACTATGATCACCACTCACGATTGGCTGGTAAAACTCAAAATTAAACTTCGATAATTAAATAATTAACACTTTGATTGCTATTCTGGTGCGAAAACTATGTTAAAACAACAAGAATTCCGAATTTTTTGCTGCAAATTAAAAATATAACAAATAATTTTTACACATTTAAAGCATGTGTCGCGGCATAGTATCTAAAATTTATCAGGGAAAATTAGAAAACATTGAACATTGCCGGGACACTCAAGAATCTGGGTCAAAGTTGGTCTAGGACCATCCACCACTCTGTGGCGCTTGGAAGATGTAAGTAAATCTGTATATAGAATAGGAAAGTAAATAATTCAGTCAGATAAAATCGATTGACCAGCAGAGAGCTGGAATGTAAGCCATCCCAGCAAACAAGAGACGTTGGCTCAATGTTGGGATATTGTTGGCCCAGCGTCTTGTTTGTTGGGATGACGTCCGCAAGGTAGTGTAGCTCTCCCAGCAACGATATGTTCACACAGTGCTGGATTAATGCTGGGCCGACATCGCAGACGGCAGGCCAACATTAAGCCTATACTGGGTCAGCGAAGTGTATCCTGTGTTACACGAGAAAAACGATCAGGGTTCCCTCAAAAAAGGATCCAATTTTCCTGACATTTTCCGTCACTGTTCATAAATTTCAGATAAAAGACGCACATTTCAAACCACTAGTTTCTAAATTAGCAAAATATCATAGAATGAACCCCCTTCTGTCATAGGCCTACAGCTCTCCTATTCAAACCAGGAATCGAGCAAAAACATCAGTGATAATAGGGGCTATATGGGTTGGTGTCGGGATATAATAATACCTTGGGTCTCTTTTGGGGAAGGCTCTGAATTGTGGTTTAGGGTTGCCGTAGTTGACGTGTTTGAAGCGGTCTGCCACGGCTACGTAACAGTCGTTGTTCTTCAGCAGCCCCGGTTGATCTATGATGTCGCCGTCTAACGTGTATAACCTATACGAACATAAAAAAACAGGGATATCAATTGTAGAATTGTAAATCAAGGTGAAGTAAGACACAAAATATATAAATATATACCCGGCATGACCTGGCTGCCTAATAACTCACTTCGCGCCAGACCGGTCACATTGACCGCCATTTTATGAACACGGCAAGCTGTGTAAAAACGACACTCGTGATGTCATCAGGGTAATTTATACAGCGATACAAAAAAACAATAGATATAGAAACATAGACATTGACAAACAGGAAGTTAATTGTTCACTAATAATCTTGTCTCAAAAGAACTGCGCTATTTGAATTACTCGACTTATAGAGCTGGTGTCGTTGTTGCTAGTTGGAATTGTCAGAGATTAAAGTTTTGTAGAAGGAAGGAAATATGTTACAAAGGGTGGAAACACTGCAGTGAAAGGAAGTATATTTTAGGAGATACGAGTTTATGGCTTATTGTGTTTAACTCTTGATCTGTTGATATACGGTACCTGGACATTATATAATTTTCTAAATTTTTCCAAGTATAAAACATCAAACTGCAGCTCCGTTCTGACTTTCAGCGCGGGAACCGACTTTAGACGTCATATCATGGCGTCTAAAGTCGATCCCCGCACTGAACGAGTAAAATATTTATAATGTCCGTAGACCCATAACCAGATAACATAGGTATTCAAATGAACCGGAGGAGCTAACTAAGACAATAATGCTGATTTCAAATTGACAAAAACCCTTTGGTCTCTAGGTTTATATAAAAACAATTCAGCGCTATAGGGTTAATAAGAATTTTAATAATATAATTTTAGTGGCATTTTCTGCTGAAGTAATGTAGCAGATGACGACTACCCAGCAAACACGAGGACTTCATCCAATGTTTTTACAATGTTGGACCAGCGCCGTAGGCGATGGGCCAATATTGAAAAAAACATTGGATGAAGTCCTCGTGTTTGCTGGGTATATTATACACCATGAGGAAGTAAACCAAAATTAGATCAGCAAAAACCAACAAACACGGGATATTCACCCAATGCTGTTTCAATGTTGGTCCACCGTCTTCGACGCTGGCCCAACATTGAAACAGCATTGAGTGAATGTCCCGTGTTTGCTGGGTAGCGCCCCTTCCATCTCTGGGTTGACGTTAGATAATATTGATGACAAAGTCATGATATTTGCCCCTGAAATGACATTTCGAGGACGTTGTTGAAGAATACAACAGATATAATCTGTGAACTTCGCCGTGGACAGACAAAGGAAGGTGACAGTGTCCAGCCCTTACAACGCTGAAATATTTGTATATAAACCATGGAGATCAAAGGGTCTTTTTCAATTTGAAACCATCATAAATGGTTTAGTTAGCTTTTTCCGCATCATTTGAATACCTATGTTATGGCTCTACGGCCCTAGAAATATTTTTATTCTTTCAGTGCGGGGACCGTCTTTATACGTCAGAATCTGACGTCAACAGACGTCTGATTCTGACGTATATAGACGGTGAAGAGTAGGTATCGGTAGACGTAAAAAAACCAACGCGAACGCGTATATTTTCAAACACATCGACGTTATTTTATCATTGTCAACACAATCCAAAGCAAAGGGGAAAATTCCCTAATAAATCTCGCAAGACAAACTAGAGTCGTATGTACTCATTTGTATACGTTTTTTTTTAGTTTTGTAGGAACTGGTCCATTGATCATGTTCATGGGTCTTTAATTCTTTTAAAAGCTTAGCACGACTATAGTCGTTTTTAATCTGTTTTATTCGCAGGTTAAATCAAGGAATGAAATGAGTGATTCAACATCAACATTTGCAAATGCTTGGTCACAAATTAAACAAATATGAGTACTTTTCGCCCGCTTGAAGTTGTGGATCGCGTTAGCGAGACACAACTTCAAGTGGTTGAAAATTCAAATAAATTAACTAACAGTTAAATCAAGGAATGAAAGGAGTGATTCAACAAGTATCAACATTAGCAAATGCTTGGTCACAAATTAAAACAATATGAGCAATTTTCGCCCGCTTGAAGTTGTGGATCTACAACTTTGAGTGTTTTTCGTGTCATGATAAATATTAAAGGGTTTTTTCTCCGGATGATAATTTGTAATTAGATCAGCTAAACATCATGTTACACTTTCTTCTGCTGAAATGCAAATTAATATGATTAGCTAGTATTTTTCATTATTTCGAATCTTGAAACACTACGTAATTTCCGATTTCAAACGGAATAAAAAAAATATTATGAAAAATAGACATTTCCGAATGTAAAATATTTGAGTAACCAAACATCTATCATAATTTTGCATTCGTTCCGCAGAACTAGAGACGGGAGTCAGCACTACCCTGACTAGGATGAGATGAACTACATAGGCCGCCCTTACGTTACCATAGCAATAAAGAAGGGAGTCAGCACTGACTAGAATGAGATGAACTACATAGGCTGCCCTTACGTTACCATAGCAATAGAGACGGGAGTTAGCACTGACTAGAATGAGATGAGCTACACAGGCTGCCCTTACGTTACCATAGCAATAGAGACGGGAGTCAGCACTGACTAGAATGAGATGAACTACACAGGCTGCCCTTACGTTACCATAGCAATAGAGACGGGAGTCAGCACTGACTAGAATGAGATGAGCTACACAGGCTGCCCTTACGTTACCATAGCAATAGAGACGGGAATCAGCACTGACTAGAATGAGATGAACTACACAGGCTGCCCTTACGTTACCATAGCAGTAGAGACGGGAGTCAGCACTGACCAGAATGAGATGAACTACACAGGCTGCCCATACGTTACCATAGCAATAGAGACGGGAGTTAGCACTGACTAGAATGAAATGAACTACACAGGCTGCCCTTACGTTACCATAGCAATAGAGACGGGAGTTAGCACTGACTAGAATGAGATGAACTACACAGGCTGCCCTTACGTTACCATAGCATTAAAGATGGGAGTCAGCACTGACTAGAATGAGATGAACTACACAGGCTGCCCTTACGTTACCATAGCAATAGAGACGGGAGTCAGCACTGACTAGAATGAGATAAGCTACACAGGCTGCCCTTACGTTACCATAGCAATAGAGACGGGAGTCAGCACTGACTAGAATGAGATGAACTACACAGGCTGCCCTTACGTTACCATAGCAATAGAGACGGGAGTCAGCACTGACTAGGATGAGATGAACTACATAGGCTGCCCTTACGTTACCATAGCATTAAAGATGGGAGTTAGCACTGACTAGAATGAGATGAACTACACAGGCTGCCCTTACGTTACCATAGCAATAGAGACGGGAGTTAGCACTGACTAGAATGAGATGAACTACACAGGCTGTCCTTACGTTACCATAGCAATAGAGACGGGAGTCAGCACTGACTAGGATGAGATGAACTACATAGACTGCCCTTACGTTACCATAGCATTAAAGATGGGAGTTAGCACTGACTAGAATGAGATGAACTACACAAGCTGCCCTTACGTTACCATAGCAATAGAGACGGGAGTTAGCACTGACTAGAATGAGATGAACTACACAGGCTGCCCTTACGTTACCATAGCAATAGAGACGGGAGTCAGCACTGACTAGGATGAGATGAACTACATAGGCTGCCCTTACGTTACCATAGCATTAAAGATGGGAGTCAGCACTGACTAGAATGAGATGAGCTACACAGGCTGCCCTTACGTTACCATAGCAATAGAGATGGGAGTCATCACTGACTAGAATGAGATGATCTGACGTTACCATGTGACTGGAGGTTACGTTGACAATTGTAATGGATGCTGATTTATTGGTGACTAGAAGTTGATACCCAGTTATCTGTTGTTATCTTATCAGGGTGGGAGTGTGTACCCGGGTTTGTCAGACTAGCACGTGGAGATAACGGTCACACCTCTTAACAGTGGGCAGGGTACTTGTCACAGGTACTTAGGTCTGGCCTGCGAGGCCCGTACAATTGTCAAGCAGAAAAATAGTTGAGGATCAAATAAAATGTAACGACCATTTGTTAGGTATTATGTGCAATATGTTTAGCTTTTCGCCAGTCAAATGAATGAAAATTATTATTTTAAATTAACCTTTACACCACTAAGCACGCCAATAGTCGTAATTTTCACCCACCTGAAGTTGTGAATCTAGGTATCGAAACACAACGTCAAGTGGGTAAAAAAAGAGATTTTTAATTTAGCGCGTTAAAGGTTAAAATATATATTACACTACTTATTAAGTGTTTTCCAGTTTTCATTCAACAGCGGAAGCAATTGAGATTTCAAAGGATATGCAGCTTTGACAGTGCTGATTTCCATTATTATAGTATTGCACTGTACTACTCTAACAAACCATATCAACTTTGTTTTTCCATGAACGAAACAAATAATTGCAAAAAATATATAATATTGACTGGGTGATGTCTTGTAACTAGTATTGTACGCAGTACATTTAGAACCTCAAGAATCAAAGTGTATTATTCAGAGCAGAGAAGGTTATGTTATCTTAGTTATTTACAATATTGACTTAGATTTGTCTTCCCACACGTGCGAATAATTAGTTGTCAAAACAGATAATCTCAACCTGATTAAATCGCCAATTTATAATATTGAAGTGTGAGGGGGCGAAACGATTATTCTTATTAACCCTTGTGGTGTCAGGGGGGCGAAACGATTCTTCTCATTAACCATTGTCTCCTTGAGACCGTGTATATATCATTTTCAAACTTAACCCTTATAACCCTGAAATATTTTTGTATAAAGCATGGAGACCAAAGTCTTTTTTTTAATTTGAAATCCATAAATGTCCCAGTTCTTCCTTCTTCATTTGAATACCTATATTATGGGTGTACTACCGCTATAGATATTTCAAACGCCAAACATATACGGTTTTTAAAAAGCAAGTTTAGGTTCAAATAAAGTGGCACTGGGATAAATAAATAAGTTTGTGATAGATGCTCAGTTGATGAAATAATTCAATTTGTGAGATGTCTATTTTTCATAAATATAAATATTTTTCGTCACTTGAAGCTGGAATTTGCGTTAGCAATTCCAGCTACAAGTGACGAAAAATAGAATCAAACAATTTAGCAGGACACGGGTTAAATCTGGAGTGTGTACATAGCTATGTCAACATGGATTATAACTGATTAAATGAGCAATTAATCCGGTGATTAAATGAACAATTAATCCAGTCATTTGACTCATTATGTACATTTATCGTTTGTAAGAGATGTAGTAAATGGATGGATCTTGTCAAATGCCAGCTATTTATAAAACCAAGAGATCTCAATAATAATCCCTAATAATTCAGACAAAATAGTTTGCATACCAGGAGAAATGCATATTCAGATATTGGGAGAACGTATGCATTTCTGATACCACTCATGTACCTGGTTATTGACACGCTGGTTATTACAAGCTACTTTGAAAATTCTAGAAACCACCTTTTTCAACTTTCCATCCACTAAACAAAAAAATAAAATAATTATTTTTTTTATCTACTTTCAGTTGTCTCTCTACCGCGCCCCACAACTTAAATAGGGTAAAAATACCGTTCATACAATCCTAGGTACAATTTGAATCAAACATATGCCAGTGAAGCTAATTTAATGCTCATTTCTAATTCAAATTTTCGTGTTTGAAAAAAATAATAATAAAAAGGCGGAAAGCGGCTATAGACGAAACATGAGTTATAAGTTTTATAACCTTAATCAGTTATGAGCTCAGTCTTGCACAATAGTTAATTATTCTATTTTTTTTATTTTTTTTTATTTGGTTTTAAATTAATGAAAGTTATCTTAAGTTGTGTCTCGCTACCGCGACCCACAATTTCAAGTGTGTGAAAATTACTCAGATCTGTTCAATTTGAGACCAAACATTTGCACATCTTGATGTTTAAACACTCTTTCATTCTTAATGACTGTGCTTGCTTCTGCTTTTAAAATTACCTAACCCTTTCAGCGCGGGGATTGACTGTAGACGTCACAATCTGACGTCTG
This sequence comes from Flabesymbios commensalis, assembly GCA_964017125.1. Classification (NCBI taxonomy): domain Eukaryota; kingdom Metazoa; phylum Annelida; class Polychaeta; order Terebellida; family Flabelligeridae; genus Flabesymbios; species Flabesymbios commensalis. Next base: position 17,455,984 of record OZ024915.1, on the reverse strand, counting down.
TGAACGTCAGATTCTGACGTCTAAAGTCGATCCCCGAGCTGAAATTGTAAAATATTTACAATGGCTGTAGACCCATAACATAGGTATTCAAATGAATAATATAACTTAGAAGAGATTTATGATGATTTCAAATTGAAAAACCCCTTTGGTCTCCATAAATATATAAAAATATTTCATCGTTTTAAGGGTAAAAGACGACTATAGTGGTCCTTAGCGTTCAAAAGGTTGAAAGCATCGCCAGCACACTGCGCTCCAGTGAACGTTAGTTACCTACATGTAGATCTATGTAAGTAAGTGAATAGGAGGGGTCTGGTGAAGAGAAAACATTGATTTTAGACAGAATCGATCGTTGAATATTTCATGACAAAGTCCAGTAATTACAGGTCAGCACTTACTGATCTAACCAGATCTAACCAAGATGGAAACGCGGAAATCCCATACATGTATATCTCATGTCGAGATACTTACTTTTATGATGTGATTGTCATATCAACATGTGCAGCGTCCATGAAGATTTGTCAGTCTATTACCGTGGGGATAGGGAAGTGACTTTATCTACTTGGGAGAGTAGCAGTTCCAATTGGGAAATTTGAGTGGACCAGCGTTCAACCTTGATACCTGAGATGTAGGTCAGTTTGATTGATACCGGCCACGGTCAGAAATATACTTGTCCTATGGGAATTCTCCGTCCATAACCCTTGTGTCAGTTGTTGCTGCATGCCCTTTAACCGCTAAGCTCGAATAAAGTCGTTTTTAATCTGTTTTCTTAGTAGGTTAACCCTTTAACAGCCACTTGAAGTTGTGTGTCGCGGTGACGAGGCACAACTTCAAGTGGGTGATAACTTGGCGGGTTTAGTTCGAATTGTTTTGTAATATTTACTTGGTTTTAAAAAAATGTCATGGGTGTCGATGAAAATTTAAGTTCAAAAAACGGGAAATTAAGTCATTCTTGATAGATGAAAAATGATGCTTTGAAGGGTTTTAAATAAATTACATTTTAATAAAGTAAGCTGTTAAGTCGCAGGTTTACGTGTAAAGAGACAAACCTAAATGGCAATAACTGCACTTATTTTGAACCCTTTTAAATTCGGGAGATGAAACGAGTCAATCGGGCAGCCGCTCACAAGGGAACGGGGACAGACAGACGGACGGACATGCGTGATGAGGAGGACAGAAGGCTAAACAGTAATTTTAGGATTTCCAACTTACTTTCGGCATGCTCCTGTGGACAGTTGCACATGGGTGTCTATATGCTGCAGTATTGCTGGCCATTGACCATTCATTGTCCGGTGGGTCAGCGTCACACGACGGGCCGGCTTCAAATCTTCCCCGTTGGTAAAAACACTGAAAATATACACACATATTGTAAAACTTGAAATTGTGAGTCGCGGTAGCGAGACACAATTTCAACATGTTCAAGTGGGTAAAAATTTAAATGATATAGTTCATAGCGCTTAAACATGTTAAAGCGCGAATTTAAAGAATTACATTTTTTCCAAAATCAGGTAGCGAATGATTCTTTTTCGAAGCAATGAATGTACAAGTATAACAAGATGGCATGAATTATTTTCAGCTTTTTTCAGAGAGAATTCATAGCACGAAGTGTTTTTCAAAATGAAGAAAATAATCATCATAATGTAAAACAAAGCGGCATTCATTTTTTTCGGACATGTATCAAAAGTTTTTCTTGAGATTTCCAAAACGTTTTTTTTCAGGGAAATCTCCTAGCAGCCCCCTCGGGTATTATCAGGTCCGCCCCTTGCTGCTTGAGGAATGCATCACGAGGCAAAAATTTAGAGGGTCGATAATTTCGGCGTGCAGCTTGAAGCCCGCGTGACGCTTCCAGGCTGTTGCGTTTTGATAATAACAGCGTACAGCAAACACGGGACGCGGACCAATGCTGGGTTAATGTTGGCCCACCGTCTACGACGCTGACCCAGTATTGTGTCGACGTTTCGTGTTTTCTGGAAAATAACATAGATTCCCCTTCCCCCTGCTGTCCCATCTATCTCTGAACATTGGCCCAAAATAATCGTTGCATAGTTGTGCGGGAATTATCTACGCCTGCTTTAAAATCGTGAAATATAGCGAGACACAACTTCAATATTGGGGGGAAATTACTCACATTTGTAAAAAAATGAATCAAAACATAAATGTGAATGCTAATTTCTCCTTCACAATTTCATGTATACGTTTCCTTGAGATTAAATCTAAATAAAATCTCCTGGATTTTTGATAATAAGAGTTTGTGGCAGTTGCTCAGCTAACATGGTTATTCAAATAATTTAATGCAATTTTGAAAATGTTTATTTTTCACCAATAGAAATATATGCCTTCGGAGAAATTCCAGCTTCCTATGGATGGACAAACAGCAGCAAACTCAAGTCGGTGCCAAGATCACTGATTGGCGAGGACTAATGTTATTGAAACTGGTCCATGGTCTGTGTAGAAGTTTTATATATGAGAGTAAAAGAACGAATTGTTTTTTTTTCGTTCTCAGTAAATGTTGGCTGACGTGGTGACCTTGACTAGAGATCGTAGCTATGCGACACTCTCAGAAAACACAAATCCTTAAATTAATGTTGACTTAATGTTGGTCCACCGTCTGCGACGCTGGACCAACATTAGGACAGCATTAATTTAACATTTCGTGTTTGCTGGGCTGTTAGTCAGGACACGTGCTGGAGGCGTCATTTTGGGGGATTTAGCATCCGCTATCTGATATTATATGCCACACGTCTGGACCGTATTCTCGTACAAGTTACGATAAATCGTAGGTTTTTGATTGGTCGAGATGGCCATCTCGACCAATCAGAAGCCCACGATATATCGTAACTTGTACGAGAATACGGCTCTGTGAGATAGATGTGAGGACCAGTAAAACCCGTTTTACGCAGCTCACATGGACACATTCGCCATTTGCTTCTAAACTCAAACTGGTTTTGTGGGATTTAGCCGACACTATCTCATATTATATCACTTGGAAATGAAAAGGGAGCATCTGCCACTTTGTGACAGGTGAAGCCCATTTTACAGAGCTTAGGTGCATATTCACCGATTGCCTCTAAAGTAATAGTGACGGCCAATATATTTATAAAAGCAATTTTAGGCCACTTTTGAATCCATACCTGGGCTAAACAGGGTCAAGATAAATTTCTGCAGCATGGTTTTCCAGATATTTTGCATATTAAAGTAAGTGGTGGCGGAAAGTCGGCCATTTTGAATTTGATCGAGTTGAATTTTTTCCGGGTGCATCCTTCCATAAAGTCTCACTTTTTTGTTTTATAAATTGAAATATTTCAGGGCATATCCCTCCCTGAAACCTCACATTTTGAGCTACATCTCAGCATTGCAACGCCAACCGCCATGACGGACATCTTGTCGCCTGGCTATCTGCCTAGTGGCAACACACAGGGGCGGGGCTCCCGATGCTACTCTTACGCAGCCACAATACATTTCTGTATTATAACATTGAACCTAGATGGCGGCACGTTACGAAACCCAATGTATAACAGCGGTGGAGGCCCCGATGCTACATTATAGACAGATGTGTAACCAGAGTACATTTGTAGTATCATACACGGCTGCCCGGACCTTACATGTTCAACAGAACATCCTTTTCCAGTGGTTTACAGTAATGGTCTACCCAGCAAACACGAGCCATTGATCCAATGCTGGATTAATGTTGGGCCAGCGTCGCAGACGGAGGCCCGACATTAAACCAGCATTGGTTCAATGTCTCGTGTTTCTTGGGTAGCTATCTGGCACAATTTTGACTTTTATCGAGATGAAACGGGGTGCTGATATACCCCTGTCACCAACTGCGCTGGGCGGGGGACAAAAATGGATATCCAAACGCCTAGCCGTATAGAAAGGATATTATTAGAGGTAAACTCACAATATTGTCATGACGTCGGTTCGAACTTTTCTGATTCGCCCGGACACCTGAATCCGACTGTGTTCAACTGGTTTGACCTGAAATCACATTAGCAAAAAAAACATCAGTATAAACTTGTATTGTTAAGCTTATTTTAAACTGTACACATGATATATTTAACATTATCAAAAGAAAAACAAAACCATAGATAATATAAGTGAATGATTATCATGCACTTGATCATAATATCTATATATTCACATTTCCTATCATTATGGGTGAAAGTATATTGGTTTTGTTATCTTGCACCTAAATCCTTAGTAAATGTGCACATTATTTTAGCAATAGGCCTACTAATTACAGGCACATGCATGTACTTATAAACTACATACGTTTTTTTAATTGTTATTGCTCCCTTTGTAGCATGTGTGTAAAAACCTGGCACAATTCAATGAGGATTGTGTATATCACATACACGCATATTATATCATTTGTCAAAAAGTAAAAAAAAAAATTTAATGTGTGAAAATGTACATTTTGTTTTTTCTCACATCAGAAGCTTCCATAAAAAACAGTGGGGTGGGGGTGAGAGATTTTTTGAAAACATAATCTTGCTTCCGATTTGACCGCAATAAATAAACGACGTCATTAGCACTTCAAAGTTTAACTAACTGCCTCCGTATCGTACAAAATTTCATATTGATCACGGATAAAAATTTTGGCCGAAGAAAGCGCGTAACTTAGAATTGGCCCGAAAAAAAACAGTGAAAGAAATAATCTCTCAGAAAAAATCTTCCACGCCACCCCCACCCCTATGGTGTTTTAATGGTAACTCCTCTAGTACAGTTGTGCAAGCTGTGTTTACAGACAAATAATATATTAATGTTTCTTACCACACAGTAGCACTACCCTATACGCCCCATTGACCCGCCAGTCAGCGAGGTTAACAGGTCTAATGTTAGACACACACGAAGGGTATTAACCCTTTCAGCCCTGAATTTACCATTGTCATCTCCATCCACTACAAGCCGCGAATTGCTGTCGCAATGCTCGACATGTAGTGGATAAAGATGATTTGATGTAGGTGAAAAATTAAAGAAAATTGTCATGCATTGGTAAACCAGTTTCATGGAAATATTAATTCTAAAACCCCTGGTTATAGGAAAATTAGGTTTGTTTCAGGGATTTAAAATGATGCTTTAATGCATCGTAAGGGCTTAAAGGGTTAAAACATTTATCACTGTTTATATAACGTTACATGTGAGCACAACTATGTACGAAAGTAAAATAATATAATTGAGACAAAAAGAAAGGCAACACTGCTTATGGAGATACTGTAAATATATTGAATATGAATACAGAAACCGGTATATAGTGATAGGGGCCTAGCGTTCATTCATCCCACAAGTGTGTGTCTTTTTTGCAAGTAGGCGTATAGGCCTACAGAATTGTTTCGTTATCTGGTTATGTACATAACGTTTTGAAAATCATTCAAAACACATCAATTTATTATTTGGTTGACATATCATTTTAGATAGCATCGTCCAATTGTAGTTGAAAGGATATATTTGCCAATAAAGACAGTGGTAGATACATGTACATCCTCTCATCTCCAAGGGGACGGCATGTACACGAATACAGGACTGAACATCATCATGATCCAACACGGAAGTCCACGCTGAAGATCCCTTTAATCATGTTAATCAAGTAAATTACATTTTCCGCTGTGCATTTTCTTGATTCAAATATCTTAATGTACGCCAGACCAAGCGACAGCCAAATGACTTTATTTGATGTAACTAAAATAGCGATATTGTAGGGAATAATTTGCTTGTAACATTTCGGTAGACGTGTCTCTGCTATGATACTATTGTCCATGAAAAAAGTGCTGCTGGAAAAACTGTTGTATATACCCTGTATACCGTACATGTAGATGTATATGTACATCTTATGGCAAATATGTCTCCCTGGTACACCTACATAATATTGTGTAACACTTTCTCTCAACTGCGTAGCAAACTACTCCGCCAGAATAATGATTCCTTGTAGAGTAAGTGATACACTTCGGCCCCTTTTTTGTGGTGAATTCCCTCACAAGGAGGTGTTATCTACATAATAATTATTGGTGAAAATACATACTGATCTGCAGTGCTATCTGTCATTACATGGTGTTACATACCACTCAAGGCAGCGCCAGATAACAAAACACCAATCAACTATATTAATGTATTGTTTTATCAAGTGGAAATCATCGAGTTATCAAATCATACACAAGACGTGGAACAGACACTGGTTTAGACTTGATTAAACTTAACCTTTTCGGCGCGAAAACCGTCCTTATACGTCGAAATCTGACGTCTGTAGACGTCAGATTCTGACCTATAAAGACGGTCCCGCGTTGAAAGATTTAAAATAGTTTTAATGCCGTGAACCCATAACCATGATGCCATAGGTATAGCGGTAAAAAAACAAACTAAGACATTTATGATGACTTTAAATTGAAAAACCCCTTTGGTCTCCCTGGTTTATACAAAAAGATTTCCGCGTGGTAGGGGTCAAACCAAAGAGGTTATATATATATAACATCCTTAGTTAAACTGACATATGCTCAACGTTTCGTCTTTTAAGAAGGTTAACTCTTCCAAAAAAATTGCAGTCATTATTAGCTTAAGCTGGATTTGCTGACGCAATTATCAGCTTTAAATGACAAAAAATATACATATTTTTTGAAAAAAATGACACTCACCAAAATCCATCAATTACTCGGTAAACTGAGTATCTATACCACAATACATTTCATCGAATTTAGCCGTAGTTCGGAACTTGTTTAGTCCTTAAAGTGCTGAAATAGTTTTATATGAACCCCAGAGACCAAATGGTTTTGTCAATTTGAAATCAGCATTAATCAATGTCTTAGTTAGCACTTCCCGCTTCATTTAAATACATATGTTATGGGTCTACGGCCATTATGAATAATTTACTCTTTCGGTGAGGGGATCGACCTTCTAAATGGTCTATGACATCAGATTGTGACGTATAAAGTCGGTCCCCGCGTCGAAAGGGTTAACCCTTTAACCGCCAAATTATTCAATCTGAATTTTCACCCACTTGAAGTTGTGTCTCGCTGACGCGATCCACAACATCAAGTGAGTGAAAATTATTCACATTTGACAAAATTGAGGTCAACTTTTTTCAAATATTGCTGATTGATGTCACATTTTATCTGTTTATCTTTAATATGTTAAAAAGGTGGTACTTTATGTGCTAATAAAAAATAAAAACCCGAATATATGCGGCACCGGTGGTTAAAGGATCCAACACTTATGTACACGGGGCAGTTTATATCCGCTAATGTGTCTCAGACAAAATCAGAAAGAGGAGACACAGCGATATTGACGACAGATGTTACACGTCGCGAGTTCGAGGATGGGCGCACGTTGTTCCACGATATCTACATGCTGGTGAAAAAGAGAAACGGGACCGATCAGAAAGAAGAGAAATGTACTGGGCCAATGCTTAGCCATGCTATCATGTAAAGATGCCCATTGGCAGCGCAAGGTCGCGTTGATGTAATGATCAAATGTAGTTTTACATATGGCCCGGAGATAATATATCCCCAAACGACTTATTTGTACTTGTTTTATGAAGGAATACACGTATTTCTTCATCTAGATAATGGGACAATAAACAAAGATGGGCTATTATTGAATGACGCTCGAGGTTTATTGGCGTGCGTAGATATCCCATTAATGCTATTTATAATTGCCACGAGGTATTAGGAAAAACAAACAGCATCATTTTCAAGAAAAAATATAAAACAAAAAGAATGCAATTTTTGAAAATGAACATCATTGCAGGCCTGTAGGCCTACAGGTTTTTGAATAAATAGCCAAACTGAAAAGAGAAAAATTGTATACACACGAAACCGTCAGAAAATCTACAATCTCTGGAATAGCGACAGAGCATGCCTGTACCATATCGTACCACATGTGTACATGCATTAATTGCAATGGAGATATTTCATTACTTGCGTGGTTGAAAATCGCCAACCAGAATGGTCAGTGACATGGACACTATGTCCTCTTGCATTTTTAATTTGTGCGATGTGCGCATGCGCATAGCTATAACCTGCATTGTGCCCAGGGTCTACTCCATGGGTCCTCCTTAAAAAAGAAGTTTGTTTCTGTGGGTAGTTTTAAGGGGGAAGTCGGTAAAGGAAGAGTTAACATTCTCACCGATAGTTTTAGTTTTAGTGGCTGATCAAATCACTGTAATCTGTTTCCGCGAATAAAAGGAGCGCTTAAACATCAAGATTTGCAAATGTTTTCTCCTAGGTAAGTTGCTGAAAATACATTTTCACTCACTTGAAGTTGTGTGTCGCGGTAGCGAAACACGATTTCTAGTGTGTGAAAATATATTTTCAGCAACTTACATGTAGCAGTTTAATGATTAATAGCTCGTTAAGAGCAAATACTTAATATTGATTATACCCGCATTACCACGGCATTCATCTATTTATGGAAAGCAGCACATTTACATTTATTATTAATTTAAGAGCAGTTAGTTATTGTCAGCTTGTGACAAGTAGCGGGTCACAGTACGACCTGCTATGAGCGACCACTCTTCACAGAGCCACACTCCTGGGGGGGGGGGGGGGGGGCAGTGCCATTACATTAGTATCACAGGGGGCTCCATTTAGCGACTGGTTCATAACAGGTCATACTATAGTGGTCGCCTATTGCACAGGTTCTTTTCAGTGATCATTCAGATGTCATGATGTAGACTGTTGCGGTCTCCTATAGCATGTAGAGCAGGGTTGTCTCTATAACGAGTGACCGTTCACAACAGTCAAATTATTCATACTGCAGAATAGGGTGTGATGGTGTTCTCTTTAACCATTTTAGTGTGGGGATTGTCTCTAGACGTCAGAATCAGACGTCTTAAGACGTCAGATTCTGATGTCTAAAGACGATCCCCACACTAAAAGAATTGAAAAATGTATAATAGTCTTGGACCCATAATAGAGCTATTCAAATGAAGTGGAAAGGCCTAACTAAGACATAAACATGATAAAAGATGATTTCAAATTGACAAAAACCCTTTGTTTGTACACACTTTGTTTGTACACACATATTTCAGTAAAAAATACGGGTATTTCGTCTCTATATCTCGCTTAAAGGGTAAATGCGCAGCACAAAAATTAAATAACTTTTGCAGTTCTAGTGTATGGACATATGGTCATATGAAGAAGCCAAAATAAAATTACCGATTTTTGATTATTTTAGCCTGATTGTGTGCTTTAATAAAATATGTTTACACTAATATAAAACATCATCAGTTTTAGTTAAAAAATAGTGAAAATGAAACAATAAAAAAAACATTTATGATAAATGAGAACAAGTACTAATTTTAGTTGCCTATAGAATAATACATGTAGCTGCAAAATGGCCGAAAAGTTACAGAGCTATCCTTAAAAGGAACCTCAACGCGAGCTTATTCTGATTTATTCAACAGGGCCAACGGACTCGGGGTGATGGATTTGAAGATAGTGTGCGATAGAAACTGCCACATACCGTGTTTGTCACGTCTCAAGAAAGAAAAAAGCTAATTGTCTTGTTTTTTCAGATGGACTGATGTCATAGAGTGTACGCTAGCGATAAACTGTCACTGACATACACGCAATTACAGATCGATTTTTCCCCAGATGTGCGTTGAATAGCGACTGTCTGGCGACATTTTCCCATTAGAGCTGGAAGAGGTGCTGGGATAAAAATTAACGGGACAAACTCCGCAATGTACCTTGCTGGCAGTCCATACGTAACGAGTAACGAAAATTTAAATAAATTAACTCAGCAGGATAGGGGTTGTGAATGTGTAAAAAAGTATAGGCATGCTAGTATCTAAGATTCCGAAGCGTATGCTCACTGCTTTTTCGCCGATATGAAGATGGATTAAACCAACTGGTTTGAGGCAATATCGCGACGAGGCTGATCATGACGTGATCGCGTATTCAGGTCGATGGTTTTCAATGTGAAATGGCAGAAATATTGAGTTTTATATATATGAGAAAAAATCTGAGCATGAAACCAGGAGCTGTCATTGCAATCCGCGGGGTGGCCGACCGTGTGGAAAAATGTAACATTTGGCATTGAATATGACCTAAATTGTATATCTTTACGCCAATTTGTAACTGATACGCCAATCCCTCACCATGCTCGCAAGAGATCAATGCATTGTCAACGAGTAGAATACAATACTAGTCCTAATGATGATACTGAAGGCAGCATATACTGAAATGTATTGTGTATTAATGTTGGACCAGCGCTAGATGAAAGTTGGTCCAACTTTGAACCAGCTGTGGTAAACAAGGTGTTAACTGGGATAGGCTGTTCATACATTACACAACGTGACCCTTTTTCTGCCGAATGGTTTGTTTCTATTTCTCATTTACCTGCAGCTGGTATATTGCTAATGTAATATACATGTACTAGGGGGACTACAGGGTTAATATCCATTATCTGTCTTCTCATAAAGAATATAGACATGAGGACAAAGACTGTATGGTGATTATGGCATGACAGCTGCCACGTATTATCATGATTATTATGATTATCTAAGATATAACAATGAAGGATTACCATAACGTACGTTGTCAAGGTAGACATCTATTTGAGGAGGAGGGGGGGGGGGTATGGATAGGTCATGGAATTAGGCATGGGGCTAAAATATTAGAAAATGTGTTTACATTCCAAATTTGATTTGATTAACACCTATTAAACATGTTAAAGAGCTAGATCTGTTTATGATGTTTCTTATCCTCTTAATTTATAGACTTATGTATAGGCTCCTAATCATGAAATCGCAGATTATTCAAATGTCAGTCAGACGGAACAGCTCTTGTTTTGAAAAGTCTATGATCATGATGATAGCTTATAGATATGAACAACCACACAAAAAAAGAAAACAATAATAATTATTATGTAGGAAAAAAAATATAGTAAGAATATGATTGCGAATATATAAAAAAACTACACCATTCGAACCAGGCACAAGTATTTTGTACTAACATAAAAAAAAGTGTCATAGACATTGTATGTGATAGGCCTATCATTCCCTATGGGAATGGCGCGCCAGCATTCGAACCGGATCATACTGTAGATGAGGTAAATCAACGTAACCCAACCTGAACTATATGCTCTTAATTGATCGAGATTTGTACCTTGATGAACAAAAAGCAAAATATAAAGATAAGATATCATCATAGGCTTCACTTTACAATTGGAGTACGGTACACATGCTCACAACACACACACAATGACGAGGTACATTGCCTGTGACATAACATATCTTAATAGCCCGTCGTTGATTCAATGCTAGTGTATATACAAATGTTGCATCCGTTGGTATAACATCCAGGCATTGAATCGTGAATGGGCGAGTGTTTGGTGGTGAACGGATGTGTGCGAGAGTGAGCGATAAACAGTGAATATATACATATCATGTGATTGATGGTGGTCATGTCATGTGACCAGTCATGTGACCAACTGAAAGTACAGGTTGATTTTGATGAACCTTTTGAGCGCGGGGACCGCCTTCATACTTCAGATTCTAAAGTATCAAGACGGTACCCGCGCTGCTTTTTTTATTTTTTTAATGGCCGTAGAAACATAGACATTTATGATAATTTTTAGTTGAAAAAAAACCCTTTGGTCTCCATGGTTTATACACAAATATTAGATTCTGACGAATAAAGAAGTAGACGTCAGATTCTGACGTATAAAGACGGTCCCCGCGCTGAAAGGGTTAAAGAGATATACCTCTCGCGGGCGTTTTTGCCACACAACAACATAAATTCAAATACCTTATTTACAATATCTATCGTGAGGCGAAACATTCCAATACACTCACAATGAACTGACGCCCGTGAATAGGCTATACATTTGATACAAACAGAAACAATTCACAATCAATGCCAGTGAATAGTGATATAGACACAAAAAGTGACTATTTAAAGTTATTTCCTACCGCAGTCCTCCGCTTCGTGAAATCCTAGAAAAAAGAAAATGTAAATTATGTCTAGTATATAAAACTGCCATTCCATGTAATCATTAATTGGCTCTTCAAACCTTCATGATGCCTCAAAGCATCATTTTGCATCCCTGAAGACCGAGTTAATTTCCTAAATAATTAATAAGGGTTTTATAAATAAGATTTTCATGAAAATGTTTTAATGTCTTCACCCACTACAAGTCGAAAATTGGCACAGCGCCACACACTGTGTGCAAACACAAGACGTTCAACCAATGCTAGTTTCATGTTGGTCCAGCGTCTACAACATTGGAACAACATTAAAACAACATTGGTTCAACGTCTTGTTTGCTGGGGGAGTGCAAGATGTGATATAAACTGCGTCCAATCTTGTTTGAATGTTGGCCCACCGTCTACGACGCTGGGTCAACATTAAAACAACATTGGTCTTGTGTTTGCTAGATCAGAACGCAATGACATACATGAAAGGCATAGGATTGGTGGAGATGGACATCTGCTCCAATCACGTGGCTAAGATGCAGGTCAACTGCTGGTGGAATACCCGCCCAGTTAATATGACCTACAATATCCTGATTAATATCCGTGGCATTTTTACAATTAATTATTTTCCAATCTAGGGAAAGATACCAGACCTGAGGGCTAAAAATCAGAATGAGTAACGGTATTAATTAAGAGATTAGCAAAACTAACTACTTAGCTCAAATAGGAATAAAATAGTTCAGTAGGAACAAAATTAAAGTAAACAACTTGGCGATTCTGAACATGTATTGGTACAAAAAATATTTAAAAATGAAACACCTGATTAAAGAAACCCTGGTCTCACATACAAGGAAATAGTGAGCAAGGAATTTACCGATAATTGTGAACAGTGGTGAATGTTTCTTGTTTTTGTGTCGGGTGAATTGTTTGCTTTGGTTTTCAGAGGGTGCGGTTGAACCACTCAGGAAATATTAGTATGCCTTGGAATAAAACATGGCTGTCTCTCTGGCACGCCTGAGGCTTACATATCTAACATCCATCCATCCTTACAACAACCTGTCCTCAAACCATGCTCATCCAAACCCAGAACAGAAATGGACTGAATATTGTGGATGCGGGGTAAACTGTTGGCGTTGAATTTTCAGAGTTTAATCAGGAATGAAGATAAGATGTTTTAGTTCGATGCTCAGTTAATCATTTCATTTTATAATTACATTTTGGTAAAAAAACGTTAAAGACGTTGAAAATAAAAATGGGAACAAAAATACGTACGGTGATGCATTTGAGAACGTCTCAGTCACCGCGATAAAGTGGCAACCTTCAAGTGAGACTTTTATTATCAAGCAGTATCATTTTTGTGTGCATCCATACATAAGGAATGATATATACATGTGTATTCCAATATATATGGTGATTTCTAATTTGACTTTATGATAAAAATGCATTGATTATTTTGAGCAGTTATTCAGGGTAATTTACTGGGGTATACGTTTTATTATCGCATCTACACACATAGAATTATATAAGACTAGATGAGGATTGGCCCTACACAACCACGCATGATATAAAAAAGAGATGTATCACCGGCGTTGCCAAAACCTGTCCTGCCGTGCCGCTTAATAAGAGTTCATTTTCATCTCAGCAAACGCGAGACGTTGACCCAATGCTGCGTTAATGTTGGGCCAACGTCGAAGACGGTGGGCCAACATTAGCCCAGCATTGGGTCAACGTCTCGTGTTTGCTGGGATGGGATCCTGATTTTTCATATATGACTTCAGCTCATCGAGAAAACACCAGAAACGTTGACCCAATGTTGATTTAATGCTGGTCCACCATCTTCGACGCCAACCCAACATCTAACAAACATTGAATGTTGATTAAATGTTGGCCCACCATCACCCAACATTGGATCGTGATTGTTGGACAGTGCATCAATTCATCAGAGTATCCCGTCAAAATGATACTTATTTTAATATGTATCTAGCAAACACGAAACATTGACCTAATGTTGATTAAATGCTGGGCCATCGTCTGTGACTATGGCGCAACATCTAGCCAGCATTGGGTCCACGTCTCGTGCTTGTTGGGATCAATTCTCCAAATATCTCGTCAAATGATACTTATTTTAACATGCACCCAGCAAATGCGGAACATTGACCCAATGTTGATTCAATGTTGGCCCACCGTCTGCGACGCTGGCCCGACATCAAACCAACCTTGGTTCACGTCTACGTTTGCAGGGCAGGAAAGCTTACCAGTAAACACAATACGTTGAACCAGTGTTGGATTAATGTTGGTCCAGTGCCGTAGACGTTGGGCCAGCATTGGTTCAACGTCTGTGTTTGCTGGGCTTAGGATAAATGAGACACCACGGTCTATGGTACATGTAAATATGGAAATGTCTGTCTGTCTGTCTGCCACTGACGTCAGACATTCACAGTCTGCAGGCAAGAGGGTCAGTTACTTATCAATCACATAAAAAAACTAAGTATCTTTTACCTTAGTGAAGTTTTGCATGGCAACCCACAGCTTCAAGTGGAGTGGAGAAAATGTGAAGTACCGATCTGGTAAATCATGTTTGAAGGAAACAAAATGTTTCTTCTCCGTTCACTTGTATTTCATGCTCAGGAAAAAAATTGTTTGAAAATTATTGATTAGCAATTTTCTCTAACAAGCTGTAACTTGCTAGACATCCTTATCATCACTGATCATTGATGTATAAATATTTTGCTATTCAATTACAAATTTTATTAGCTAATGGGCAGAATTGCATGTCATTTTGCTATGCGATACCGAACAATTTTTTCCCTGAGGGTGGTAACGGTTTAGCATTATGGAAAGCCTCCGTGACCGCGAGGTATCGTGCTCGACCTCAGAGGGCTAGGGTTCGAATTATCCGACTCATCTTACTGTCTTCAAGAGGTTCCCCTGACCCATTTTAGCATGAACGTGTGCACAGAAGTGTCCTAAATTCCAGTTCAAGAAAGAAAAAAAATACCACCGAACAGTTCAGCAGTTCAATAGTTTAAAAGTGAATTACGATTAAAATAAATCGCAATTAATGATCCATTGAGTATTAGGTGCCTTTATGTGCTGACATTTTCACGATGGATGTAACATACGTGTAGATGAGCTAGAATAGAGACGCTGCTGCCTGACTGTATACTATACATACACTGACACCACACACACACACAGTCTAAATTGTTTTATGAGGTTCTTCTCTCATCGATTGTAGCTGCATTGCCAGAGAATTATATTTGGGACTGGCGAGAATCTGGTTTGATTTCCCTAGATAGGATCAGGCAGGTCGGCTGTGCGTGGCCTGTGCCATTCTGGATTTTTTTCACTGCTAATATATATTCCCCTTTGATCTTGATATGAAAGGGTGTATCTGCCACTTTACAAAATTGCAGATACCCTTCCATACCCAAGGGGATTTAAATTTAGTTGGCAGATACACCGTTCATCAATTAGTAATACTTGAAATCAATGTTATATAGCGACTAAATCCTCAAGCTCCGAGGCGCAAAAAAGTATTCAGCATGATGTGTCATAATCCAGATCAAAGCAAATACGTCAACAGTAAGCCGGACCGACGAGGACCTACAGGACGAGAAAGCCAGGTCCAATAGATCAGATTTGAGACTTTACGACCAAGGGGCCATGTCATAGAGAAAATGGATTAAAAGGCAACTACAGTTTCTGATCAATAACCAATGGCTGACTCGACGAGGTTAGACCTAATGTTGGTCTAATGATGCGCCGACGTCGCAGATGGTGGGCGAACATTAAACCTCGTGTCTGCTGGGGTTTGGACACCAGCTTGCTATGAGACGAGGGTTGGAGCCCTGGTGCAGTGGTTAGCACTACCGCCTGTCACGGCGTTAATTATCCGGCCTTTGTATTCTGGTTTCAAAGAAGATGTTTCTTCCTCGCCCAATCGCAAGCATGCAGTATTTCAGGAGACACGGTACGCGTAAGACCGTCAGGAATATTTCTGTCTATGAAAAATAAACATCGCAAATTGATGTTTTTTAATACCTGAGTAGGTAACAAAAAATCCTCAAATATATATACGGGCCTGGCAGGACAAATGTTAAAATCAGATTTACTAAACAGGCTTAAGATATCTGGGTCAAGGACGTCGGTTGTCATGGGTACAGTAACATTTACTAATTGCTTAATCTCGTTAAATGTAGCGCTGGTAGACATGATAGAGCGTATAGTGACCTTATTCAAGAAATCTAAATGTAACAGGGGCCAAAAACGGCACAGCACAAATTCACTCAAAGTAATTTAACCTCTGCTCAGTGCTGAGCTGTCAGCCAGTATTTTTTAGAAATATATTTCTATTTATAAAAAATATACATTTCCTAAATTGATTTTTTTTATCGAAAGTGCATTTACCACAAGCGGCTTTACCAATTTGCTTTGATACTTGATTTTAAGATAATCGGGATATGCAGAACAAGGATATGTACTTAAACGAAAAACACTTTTTTCTCATGTTTTAACATGAAATTCAAAATTTAACAAGTGGGATACAAATGCAAATATTTTCTCTGTATGACAGTCAAGAACGTCTTATTCTTGACAACTTTTAAGAAGAGCCCGTAGAAGAGCCCATAAAAATCGAAGGTTAAAGCTTAAAAAAACTAAAACTAAAAAAACTATGATTAGAGACACGCAGTCCATTTTGTCACAGAAAGAGGGCAAGTTTACTGCAGAGCATTGCTTAGTTAAATACAGCCCAAAAGTCACATAGATCTGACAGTTCTCAAGTTATGGCCCCAGCAGGTCGAGATCGCCCTCTTGGGACCTAAAGGTTATATCTAGT
This sequence comes from Flabesymbios commensalis, assembly GCA_964017125.1. Lineage (NCBI taxonomy): Eukaryota > Metazoa > Annelida > Polychaeta > Terebellida > Flabelligeridae > Flabesymbios > Flabesymbios commensalis. The sequence continues at coordinate 17,439,239 of OZ024915.1, read as the reverse complement.
ACTTGACAAGTAGAAGACATGACCTTTGGTGTCCAAGTGAACGATATCTGTCAGTGAACAGAGCGTCCTAGGCAATCAGCCTTAGACAGTTAGATGGGGCTGACCGATCAACAAGTCATACATAGTTAATCGTGCTTCACAACTTCCCTATTATAAGTCCAGCAGACAAGACGAGATGCTCCAGTGCTGGCTTAATGTTGGCCCGGCGTCGAAGACGCCGGAACAACAATAACCCGACACTAGATCAACATGTTCTATTTTCTGGGACGTTAGGTTCAACCGACCGATTACTACGTTTCTTCCCAGCACACAGTGAATTGTGTTCTTCTCCACAAAAGCTAGAAATGAATGAAATGAAAAACTTCTAATGCGCCTAAATACTCATTGTCCGTTTGACGTTCTAATTCGTAGATCCAGCATTTCTGAAATGACTGCAGATATAGCTTTTTTAATCTCAAGAGGGATACAATTCCGGAGCTGTGGGGCCGCAACCTTTCACCCATCTTTGAACTCACTCTGGGAACAACCAGTTGATCATTATCCGAGGAGCGGAGATGACGGGTTCTGTTTAAAGGCTTAAGCAGATTATGTAGATATACTGGCTGACATGAATGTATTACTTTGTATGTGAGGGTGCATATTTTGTATTTTATTCTGAATTGAACAGGGAGCCAGTGTAGGGATTTTAACAAAGGTGTAACACTGCAGGTATGATTATTTTTTTCATAAACAGTTGGATCTATTGATGTACACTTATGATTCACACGTTTATCATGCTGGAAATCATTCTGTATATATCCAGGGAAAATTTTGTTCGAGAATGATTGATCAGCGATTTTGTTGTTGAAGGTCTGAATCGCACTTCATTCCTAACCCTTAAGGCGCTGAATTTTTGTTTACATAAACCATGGAGACAAAAGTGTTATTTTCAATTTGAAATCATCTTATTCAGCTCTTTCTGCTTCATTTGAATACCTATGTTATGAGTCTACCGAAATGAAAAATTTTGTTCTCTTCCAGTGCGGGGATCGACTTTATATAGACGTCTGAACCAGACGTCTATATAGAGAGGTCAGATGCTGACGTTTAAAGACGCTGTAATGGTTGAAATTGATGTATAAATATTTGGCTAATTAAATTCAAATTTGATTAACAAATGGTCTGAATTGCACAGGTGGAAACTCTGACAATCGTCTCAATGATGGCCGGCGTCTTGGACGCTGACCCAACATTGAAACAACAGTGGCTGAACGTCTCGTCTTTGATTAGGATAAAACTATTAGTATGATTATCAGTATTATATCTATCAGCGACTCGTGATCTGGCTCACATGTAATAATGAACTTGTCAAGAGTCACACGCTATGTTGTGTTTACAAAAAACATACACGAAATATGTTATTAAAGTCCATTGACCCTTTATCAGCTGATCACGACAATAGTCGTTTTAAATCTGTTTTATTAGCTGATCAAATAACAGTCATTGGGAATATAATGAGTGTTTAAACATCAAGATTTGCAGATGTCTGGTGTCAAATTAAACAAATATGAGCAATTTTCAACCACTTAAAGTTGTGGGTCGCGGCAGCGAGACACAACTTTAAGTGGTTGAAAATTTAAAACAAATAATTCATTTACTTGTCTTTCATACAAGACAATTTGAACGAAAAATGAGCATTCAAGGATTTTGACACACTTGTAGACATTGTGGGTCACTATGGGTACCTAGCGAGACACCACATTAAGTTGGTGTAAAGTTAACTTCTATAACTTATCGAGCGCTTCAAGGTGTAAAACATTTCAGATCATGGTCTGAAGAGGCTTATCAACACGATAATGTAAATACTAGTTATCATATTGCTATGTCTATTCTCTTACCCTAATAGGTTATCATGGAGCTATTAAGTACAGATAGATCTTCATAGAGAAGGAATTGTGAATTGAAGGCGAATATCTCTGTTGTGATTACCTCTTACATTTTGATGGACCCTTGCAACGCTGAAATATTTTTGTATAAACCATGGAGACCAAAGGTTTTTTATCAATTTGAAATCATCAAAAATGTCTTTGTTAGCTCTTTGTGCTTCATTTCAATACCTATGTTACGGGTCTACAACCATTACAGAGCGGGGATCGACTTTAAACGTCAGAATCTGACGTCTACAGACGTCAGATTCTGACGTCTATGTCGATCCCCGCACTGTAAGGGTTAACATGCCTGGTGCATTCACAATCTGGACAATTAATTTGTTATAGTCACAATATCCAGTATTTTTAAACACCAAGTAAGTATTATTATTCACCAAGTAACTGTTGATGTACCTGACAATAACGAAAACTCGGTGGCTTTACCCTTACAGCGCGGGGATCGACTTTAGACGTCAGCATCTGTGGTCGTCAAATTCTGACGTCTAAAGTCGATCCCCGCGCTGTAAGAGTAAAGATATTTCTAATAGCTGTAGACCCATAACATAGGTATTCAAATGAATCAGAAGGAGTTAACTAAGACATTTATGATGAGATCAAATTAAAAATCCTTTTGGTTTCCATGGTTTATACAAAAGTATTTTAGCGCTTCAAGGGTCAACCTTACAAAGCTGAAATAGTTTCGTATCAATCACGTAGACCAAAGGTTTTTTGCTGTACATAAAACCATGCTATTTGAGAAGATGAAAACACACAAGGAGCTGTCAGCCATGTTAGTGGAAGCTCTCCACCTGGTTGAAAGATAAACTTCAAGATAAGTTCAGAATAAACATGTGTCACCCGTATCCCCATGAAAGTCAAGGATTACGTCCACTTTTCAACTGTTGAGAGACAACCGACAATCCCTGAGTGACATATATATCACGTCTTTAACACCTCATACATCAATGGACAAACACAACAGATCAATACAAGATACATTCTGACCTTTAGAGCACTGACCTATTCGATTTTAATTTTCAGTCACTTGAAGTTGTGTCTCGCTACCGCGATACACAACTTCAAGTGACTGAAAATGTATGTAATTTGTGAAATTTAAGTCTCAATATATATCAGTATTTCAAGATTGAAGGCATATTTTACTGTGAGCAGCTCGTTATCAGGGGTTATACAGCGGCTGATAAAAACACAGAATGTCTACTGTAGTCGACCTCAGTGTTCTAACGGTTAAGTGTGCTTCATATTACGTATAAGGGCAAGCTGACAGATTTAAGTGTCTTGCTCAGCCCATATTTATAGCACACACGCAGGGGAAATTCTGTTCTGTTGCTTAGAATTCTTTTTTCATCAATGATAGGGATGTAACATATGTAAGTGATCTTGAAGGAGAAAATCGCTAATCAACTATTTTCAAACAAAATGTCCCCTGCATAGGGACCTACGTTTCGTAGATTCAAACCACATAAAATTTCATCGAAATTGACAGCATATTTTCCGGTTGATGCTCAGTTAATGGAATAATAAAATTTTGCAGTGTCTATTTTCGATAAATGCATTTCCAGCTTCAAATAAAGGAAAATTATACTAGTTAACAATTCAGCCGAACTTACAATTTGAGCCCAAACATTTGCAAATTTTGAAGTTTAAACACTCATTTCGTTCGCAATATCAGTGACTTAATCATGTAATAGGCTTATAAAATGACTTAGAAACGACTATAGTCGTGCTTCGGGCTTTAAGGGTTAAATCGGCACACAGAAAGCGAGAAACGAACCCCCAACTCTGGCGTGGCAGGCGGTAGCGTTATCACTACACCAAGGCCTCACCACACTGTGTGCAAGGTGATATCATGATCCAACTGTAAACATCACACTGGCATTACAGGGTTATCTTATATGTAACCAGGTACTGCTATCAATATAGGCCTATAATATGTTATCCACGTTCTTTAAACATTAATATGTTGATGATGTTTTAGTATGTCATTGTAGTATTACATAGATATAACATTAGCAATGGCTGTTGATGGATATAGCAATATTAACAAAATAGTGTGATTTGCAAAGGCTGACATTCCTGTGATTCATTTTCTGTTTTAAATTAATTTTATATTCGAATAGGCGGATACCGACATATGTCACATAATGAAAAAAACACTGCACATGGTGTCACATACGACTCTTTAAAAGCACTAAATTAAATAATTTAAATTGTCACCCACAAGTTGCTACAGGTGAGTGAAAATTACTTATGTTTTGTTAGTTTGAAACCAAACATTTGCAAATCTTATGTTTAAACGCTCATTTTGTTCATAATAACACTGATTTAATCGGTTAATAAAATAATTAAAAACGACTATAGTCGCGCCTAGCGCTTTCACCCTTTTATAGAGCGTGGGGATCGACTTTAGACGTCGGAATCTGACATCTGTAGACGTCACATTCTGACGTCTAAAGTCAATCCCCACATTGAAAGAGTAAAACTATTTATGATGGCCCTCGATCCCCAACCACCTGCAACATAGGTATTCAAATTAAAAAAAAGACCATTGATCTCCATGGTTATATAAACATATTTCCGCGCTTTAAGGGCTAATCGCCATTAGGGGGGGGGGGGGGAGTGTCTGATGTATTCCGAAGGTTCCATGTCAACGTAAAAGTCCTTGTTCATGTGGTTGCTGTGTCTGGCACAGTCAAGTGGATTACACTGACGTTATTATTGAGACAAACTGGAATAAAATGATCCCTCGACAAATCCCAACCATTTTAATGTCCTCCTTGTGTTCGAGAGGTTAATACCAATTAGTGTTAATAAAAGGTGAAACCTATACAATCATGTGAATGGAGTGAAGTAGTCTTACTAAAGGTTTAATCTTAAATATGACTCTCGTAATTTAAAAAAAAACGCCTTGCGAAGTTTTCCATTTCACGGGTTTGAATCATAGCAGGAAAGAGAATAGTGTATCAAGTGTAGCAATGAGCAAGTGGGTGAATCTAATGCAGAAATTCAGGACAAGTAATGGGTAAGTACGATGTATCTAGCCCTTGGAAAAAGCACCCAGGTGTACACATATTCTATTCCCTATGTGGTTCCAAATTTAACCTTTATTTATTATATCATACAGTCAACAGGTAAGAAAATAAAAAAATAAAAAAGATTTTTCTCGACGGGACAAAACAAAAACTCACTTCAGAGTGCAGCAAGCATGTAAAAACCTTAATCACTTCTTCAATCCCTGGCCTCAACCTTTACAGCGCCATATCAAATAACGATTCTTGGCAGTGAAATTGGTGTTTAACCTTTGTCAGGCTTAATTGCTTGTTGCTATTTTTCATTCAATTGAAAGTGGAATTGCTAGCACAATATCCAACTTCAACATGTTTAAAAGACGATTTTTATTTTTATGAAAAAATATATAATTAATTTGCTTCGCAATTATTTGGTTTGAAACTTGTTAATGTTTTGAAAAATAAATCGTCCCCTTGCATATGAAAGGGTGTATCTGCCACTTTTTAAAGTGGCAGATACACTCTTTCATATCCAAGGGAAGATATATGCCTGATAGTAAAACGGTCCCAACAGCAGTAATCGCAAGTAATGTGTTTCAAATTGAATACGAACTAATTAGATCACATGGTGGTTAAGGGGTTTAGCGTCTTTGCCAACTGAGGTGATCTCTGAAAATCGATAATCAGGCAATCGTCTGTATAGTTTATACTGTAACTACAGCGGCTTTACTATAATACTTTATATATATGCCATACACAGAGCATTGTTATCGTACTCTGTGTAGCATCAGGCTATAAACAAAAGGCTTTTATTCTCAAGAACGTTGTAAATTATGCTACAATTGTTTGGAAAAACAGGCGGTAGTAATCAGCGCTCCACAACTGTGCTAATTCACTCACTATGAATAATTCAATTACTGGTCGAATACTTCCAATTGTCTTACGAATGCACTTAATTTAATTGAGCACTACATTTACGAGTATCCAAGTACGCCTAATTGTTTTGCAATCAATTGTTTTCCGATAACATGGAGATAGTAGGCCTAAGTACTATCTCCATGCCGATACTATTCTCTTCAGTGCGGGAGACGCTGGAAAGCTTAAAAAATAACTGAAATGTATCTGAAGTACGAATGAAAGGAGATTTCGGCAATGTTTGTTTCTTAAACCCTTACAACGCTGAAATATGCGTGTATAAACCATGGAAACTAAAGGGTTTTTTGGATTTGAAATCATCATAAACGTCTTACTTCAAATCACGAAAAATCTTTATATTTATAATAAAAAAAATAGACATCTCCCAACATAAATTATTTTATCAACTGAGTATCTATTTACATAACAACCAATTTATTTCGGTTCCAATTTGTTTGAAAACGTAGACATGGTATAACTAAGGGCCCATTAGTACACTGATTAACCAGGCATTGTATCTATAGGGGATGGAGGTAGTGACCAGCATACACCAGGCCAGTCACTGACCATACATCAGGCCGGTCACTCTCTGATCAATATGATTAGAGATTCCAGATAAATCTGTTTTCCATCACTCTGTGATGCGGAGGCGGCGGGATCGCCGCGTCCAGATTCAGCAACCAATGCAGAATGCATCAATCACCGGCGATATCATCAAAACAAACGACGTTGTCAATAGCTGGGCCACGCGTCAGTCCAGAGGCTTTATAAATCCTCCTGGAAATATTGTCTCTGTCCGTGCGGGTTGTCATGGTGCGACTAATGCCATGGACTGACTGTGTGTGTAGTGCTGAATCAGTGCTAGAGTGAAACTCAGGGCAGTATGGTTACTACTCAGGGGTAGGGGGTCCTGAACACCCCCGGCTCTTCACTTTCAGAGAATACATTCTTAAACATAATTTTAACCCTTAATTAAAGCGTCTATATATAAACCAAGAGATCAAAAGGTTTTTTTTAATTTGAAACCATCATAAACATGATAAATGTCTTATTTACTGTTTTATGTTATTACATATGGTATGGGTCTACTGCCATCATCAGATTATACATATTTTACTCTTTTGGTGTGGGGATCTACTTTAGGCGTCCGAATCTGACGTCTTTAGACGTCAGATTCTGACGTCTAAAGTCGATCGTAGCGCCGAAAGGGTTGAAATTGTTAATTACTTAAACATGTTAAATACATCGATATTTGACAGTCTCAATTTACTCGGGTGATTACAAAATCATTGTTCGACATCTATTTTTTTTAGTGACCTCTTGAATTACAAACACCAGTGCTGATAATCCGCAATCCCTCTCATTTCCCCTCAGCGACAAAGCTACATGACATCATAGATTCCAGAGAAGACAAAACAATATGTACCAATATCTCAGTACAGATTTTTTCCATACTTCCTATGTTAAATAACATGTTCAAAGTCGAGTCTTTCCCAATGAGCTCAAAATTTCACCGGACAGTAGGTCCTGTAAACGTGAAACTTTTACCAGACCAAGAAAATTTTACCAGACAGTAATTGGTAAATGACCTATTCTTACTTTGTGAACACAAAAACTGACCAAAAAATAACCGCATTGTCGGTCCGATGTAGTTGGGTATTTTGTCTGACCCACCTGCGTTTTACAGGACATGTCCGGTCGGTCCTACGTTATTGGGCATGTCAATTCGAAAGCGGTGGAAATGATAATGAATATGCAGTTCACAATAGTGGCCACACATAGAATGACCAATGTAAACGAGGACATACTTGTAGCCTGTTTAACCAACTATAGCAGCTTAAACATGAAGTACTTACAAACAATTAGATCTACATAGCATTATGTGCCCTGTGGCGCCAGGATAGCTCATTGGTAGTGTGGTTGACAAAGAGGCCCGCTGCGATCGATATATTTCCCTGGTGCACACATATGCAGTGACCCAAACTGTTCAAATTCGTGGGATAAGAATGACAACCGAACGTATAACCTATTCGCGCCGCATAAAAAACGTACAAAAAAATAAATAAATAAAATATGTTAGAGTCGACATGTATGTAAACGGTCAATAAAACCTTATATATACAAGTGGGGTAGAGTAATAAACGGAGGGTAAAATACACTAGTTAGTAATAATTTAAAGTAGCTTCCAATTGTTTGACAAAATGTGTATATATATTTCATCAACTTAAAGCAGCTTATTTGGAGGATTAGGACAAGCTGGTGGAGTCAAAAAAAATTAACATTAATAGCCTACAGCATTTTAATTTTCAGCCACATGAAGTTGTGTATCGCGATCCACAAATTAGGTCACTAAAAATTGAATGGACTTAAGAAATCTAAGTCACATTTTTTATAGAAACCAGTGTCACAGACTCAGAACTGAACGTATGTCAATTGCAAAATTGTATACACTCATTTTGTACACAAACGTTATTGACACACAGAAAGATCAGAATATCAGTGTTGTACATGTAAGGGGTAAGAGGTTAATCTTGGTTATGATTTACCAAGGCCCCATGGTGAGGCTCTGGTATGCCTCGTCAGCTAGATACTTCACAACACACACAACGTACACAGCGTACATACTTGTACATGTTCTAGATCTCCACGGCTGGAACTCACTCACTCACTCACTCACTCACTCACTCACTCACTCACTCACTCACTCACTCACTCACTCACTCACTCACTCACTCACTCACTCACTCACTCACTCACACAATCACACAATCACACAATCACACAATCACACTCACTCACTCACTCACTCACTCACTCACTCACTCACTCACTCACTCACTCACTCACTCACTCACTCACTCACTCACTCACTCACTCACTCACTCACTCACTCACTCACTCACTCACTCACGCACTTCACTCACTCACTCACTCACTCACTCACTCACTCACTCACTCACTCACTCACTCACTCACTCACTCACTCACTCACTCACTCACTCACTCACTCACTCACTCACTCACTCACTCACTCACTCACTTCATTCATTCATTCATTCATTCATTCATTCATTCATTCATTCATTCATTCATTCATTCATTCATTCATTCATTCATTCACTCCTCCATTCATTCATTCATCTACACATATAGAGGTAGTCATTGTTTGCTACCTTTATTCATGATCTATCCATCCACTCATCCATCAACCATCTATCCACCTATGCATTCACCCATCCATTCACATAGACATCCATCCATCCATCCATCCATCCATCCATCCATCCATCCATCCATCCATCCATCCATCCATTTATCCATCCATTCATTCATTCATTCATACATCCATTTAATTCACCAATCCATCCACACATCCATCCATCCATCCATCCAGTCCCCTCTCACTATTCGCTCTGGAACCCTTCAGCACTTTCACACCCTGTTCCTTCGTTACTGCGACAACTGGCCCACCATTTAACAGACACTTGGTCCAAAGTGCTGGAATATTAGGAGTTGCGTCTCACACCTTGCATTGCGCTTCACACAGCGAGCGCAACAAACACAAAACGTTTATTCAAAGCATCGTTTTAATGTTGGTCCACCATCTGCGACACTGGCCCACCATTAAAATGACATTGGCCTAACGTCTGGAGTCTAAGCTGGGATATTATGAGTTGTGTTTGACACCAACAACACAGAGCAGCTGATTACATTTGGTGGATTGCCTGCTGAGAATACCCCGGCAAAAAAGACATGGACCCAATAGTGGGGCAATGTTGGCCCACCGTCTACGACGCTGGACCAACATTGCCCCAGCATTGGGTAAATATCTCGTCGAGCACCACTTGTCACCAAACTACACGTGACAAATCACTACAAGTGCGCTAATATTAGCTCCGCTTTTTATTCCTGTCGTAAACGTGGTAAAATAAGAGTGCTCCAAAAGCAATTACAACCCGTTACAGTGCTAATGTTTTTTGTTCAGGACAACAATAGGGTCTCTTAGGAATATAAACACTTAGCTCAAGGTTTTAAGTTCCGATTTATCTTATTGTACCGATTCGAAAAAATCTAGATAGATTTATTCAGTATTCATAAAACAGGGTTTACATCTGTATGGCAATACATAAAGCATGTGACCACCATTTTGAAACACCATGGGTTAAAAACCCTGCTTAGTTTATATATCAGCATAAAAACGAGCAACACGTGTCTCGTACGTAACCATGGTAACAAAGACATGTTCTGGCAACACAGTTTATTTTATCACATAAACACAGATGGCAAAACTGATGTGAATGGGGTTTTAAACACGGATGGTAAATAGATGTAGGGCAACAAAATCATGTGAATGAAACAGTGAGAATAAAAATGCATTTGTAGAATATGGATCGATCATGGACGACCTAGAGAATGTCAATGATTATGTCTGCCAGTGGAAGAGGAATTACGATAGCAAACACGAGGCGTTCACGCGATGTTGTCACCATGCTGGACTACCGTCTACGACGCTGGCCCAACGTTAAAACAACATAGCGTCAACATCTCGGATGTCATCCGGCAAAACACATTGAAAAAGGGTTCTAACGTTGAACCCCTATTGACCGACGTTATGTTCAACGTGAAATGCGACGTTGGTTCAGTGCTGGTTTTACGTTTGTCCAGCGTCTGCGACGCTGACACAACGTTAAACCAGCACTGAGCCAATGTTAGCTGGGCTAGCAGCGTCTGATAAATGGCCGACCAATAATACTCCATTTGTATTCATTAGCAGATGTCCCCTTCAGATAATGATGACAGTATTCTGATTGAATATTCCATTACATCTCACTATTTAGTGTGACATTTCTCCCGCACTGCATGGTAATCAGAACTGCAATCATAACTAAACTGTAATATACTGAAGTACATTTTCGACATCCCTCAACATGCTCAAAGAGCGAGCTTCTCACCCACTCAAAATCTTGTTTTTTATTTGAATGACCATAAAAATGCATTTTTTATCCGTTCCAATGAAGAGGGCATTTATAAAACAAGGAAGCGATTGGGATAACACAGCTACTATTTGTGCAGGCAAAATTGACCACACAATACTTGCAGTCCTTCAGATTCAGGAGTCGAACCTCCAGATGCTCGCTACATCTTGGCTACTGATGCTAATTTTCGTTTGGAATTTATGCCCGAATAAAATGAGGGTCAGAAAAGATCGGAACCGAGAGTTTTAGTTGGCCCATCTACCAGCAAAGTACTTGTCTTTTGTATGATAACTTACTATAAAATACTACACTGCGGCTATTGATATTAATTTTATTATGACAAATTGCAGCTGTTACTCAAATTATAGATCGACTGTCTGCATCTGTGAATTACAGTAAAACTACCACCAGCACGGTGGCGTCTGGGTCATATTGAATCAATAGGCATAGCTAAATCCACCACGTGGATTTAGCTATGCCTATCGATTTAATATGACCTGAACTATATAATGATATTAGAGCATGGCTGGGTGGTATTGATTGTCTTATATTAACAGATGGGAAAGATAACACTCTGTCAGATGATGAAGCAGATGTCAATACAGAATCATGCGGGCCTCAGATGGAATGCAACGTGGCACATATTCTGGCAGCTGTGCTACAATAATTCATCGCGAAATAGTCAACGATTATTCACATTATTTCTGAGATTAGAAGGTAGTGATTATTAAATGACAAGTCAGAGATAACGTTGTGCATCTAAATAATCATTGGTCATTGCAGAAGCATTTAAACTGCTGCGAAAGCCTTGAAGCAATGATCGGTTATTGCAATAACCGCTCGCTTAGCAATAAATTAAATACAAGACCACAATTACTGTCATATATCCACTTGCATCAATGTGCATCGGAAGATGGTTTATGGCTTGCAGTCGTCATTTTTTTTTGTTCCACAAAATTCTATTCCAGTGAGTCTTTCTCGAATCTAATTTTCGCACTAAAAGGTAAAGTACCAGTAAGTAAAAAGACAATATCAAAACTGTCTGGTCCAGTTCAGAGCACGTGCCGGTCGTTTTTTCTGGGATCAATGGGTCAATGTTTCGTGTATTATGTAATCAATGTTTGTGTTTTCTGGGCTCAGCGGGTCAATGTTTCGTGTTTTCTTTTAATTTACTCAGGATTTACCCAGGATTATGAGATCATTTATTGGTGACATTTGAAGGTCACCATACATATTGATTATTGTCAGCTGAATGACCTTGCATGATAATTATTTCAGCACAGGAGTGGGATTGTGCTCAATTGCACGTAGAGATATTATGATTGGTTTTTCTATCTGCTATTCATGGATTATAATGGATCAGACTCGTTATTATCTCTACTCCATATTTTGACCTTGATCACTGGTTGAAAACGAGATCTAGGTCACGAATAAAAGGCAAAGGTGCAGCTTTGTAGTCGCTGATGACAAGTCTGACGACCTATCAGCCTGTTCATGCATGTGTCATTTCATCTCCCCGGGGAGCATACGACCATTTCGCCGCTAGGAACTTATCAAACTGATTGTCATCTCTGTCCTAACAGGTAATTATCATGTATGAGAGAAGTAAATGAGCTGATATGAATGGCGTTTTGGGCCATATTTGTGCACATATAGGCTAAACTGGGCCAGGAGAACCTCCTGAGGATGGTGAGATGAATGAGATGACACTGCCCTCCAGACACAGGAAAAAACAGGAAAAAACATTTGGTTTCTTTGAAACGTGAATGCCAGAGCGGGGCTCGAAACCGCGATCTCCGACTTTCCAAGCAGGCAGCTTTAACAAATGCACCAGGGCCCCCGCCCTACAAAATCGAAACAACGATATCCCAACTTTACGAGGGTCTTACAGATATAAATTATTTGACAACCTGCATCAAACGAGGATTGAACCGGCATGGCAGCAGGGAATAATTTGTTCAAGAAAAATTGTGAAGCAGTTTATCATGTTTATTAGTGTCAATACACTTTCTCCATGCAAAACGTAAACCAACATATAGGCCTAATTGTGCAGCATTTGTCCCAATTTGTGTAACAAACTGCTCCGCTACACCATGCACAACAGGCAAATTATATTCCCTGGACAGGCAGCTGCTAAATTGCAAGACGCCACGCTCTATAACAATTGTGTCATCCCCCCCCCCCTTTTAGATTACTAATCTCAGCAAACATGAGACTTTGACCCAGCGTTGTTTAAATGCTGCACCATCGTCTACGACGTCGGCCAAACATTGACCCAGCATTGTGTCAAAGTCCCACATATTTGCTGGGATGGTGTCAGAGTACAACACATCAAACCGACGCTGGCCCAACATTGAGCCTTATTGAGCCAGCATTGGGTGAATGTCTTGTGTTTGCTTGGAGTGACCGAATTTTTAAAAAAATGTGCCCGCCACTTTCCAATTGAAAATTAATAAGCGAGGAGAAAAACATTTATTTCGCAATATGCTCTAATAGTTATTTTTATATATATTTTTTTTAATGGGGTGGTTTTCTTCCAGTAACAGTGAATATCCACATCATTTAACACTAAATATTTTCAGCTTGAGGCCGGCCCACTTTCTCATCTCTGTCCAGTGTGTTTCGGTGTGTCCAAATTACACACATAAAAATAATGATACTTTTTAATAAAAAAAGAATACTCAAAATACTTTTCGTGTATAAATTACTTCACACTGCAATGTAGATTTTTCACGTAGAAATCTTAAGTCCCCAGACCTTATTGGTTAAACGTTAGCAGGTTTAGGGCCTACGTTAGTAAGTTCAGCGTTTATTCTGGTCCGAATCAATGAGGAAGTCTGAGGTCTGATAAAACGCCCAATCACCAGTCCACAATCTGCGACGCTGATCCACAATTAAAACAACGTCGATATAATGTGATGACGTCTCAGTTGCGATGACACAATACAATCACCACCCAGCAGACAAAAGACAACGACCCATGTTGGTTTAATGTTGGTCCACCGTCTGTAACGCTGGCCCACGATTAAGACAACACTAGGCCGCATCTTGTTTTATCGTTAAATGCGTCTGACTGACTGTTTTTGTGAAGTGTCCTTCGTGAGGTGTTAGCTATCAATCAACAAGTGACGTCGAGCCAGTGGTTGATTAATGTTGGGCCAGCGTCGCAGACAATGGACCAGCATAAATCCGGCCTTGGATCAGCGTCTCGTGTTATCTATCAATCGCCATCAGACGGGTGAACATGTATTATTCACAGTGCCCGTATCGGTATCACGAGATTCATCACACTCATCTCAAATATTACACAATCCCATGTGTTCAATAATCTGTCCCTTTCATCATGTTCATGTGTGTATTGTTTAATAGTGCTAAAAACGTCCCTAGTCGTTTTCAGCCTTTTTGAATAATTTTTTATTGGTCCTTTGAAGAAGTTCGAAGAGGAACATTTGAAGGAATAAACATTCAATTCCCTAGATTGGCATATACCAGTATACAATAACATACATATGTATGTTTTGACTCAAATTGCACAAATTTCAGTATTTTTTATCTGCTCTAGGTGGCTCGCGGTATATGTCATATTGTAGGCAATAACGACTAATCCTTCACCTGCTAATGCATGATCATGATGATAAGGCTTACTTTAAACGGGAGTCATTTCCTCGTGTTCATGGACAATAATACGTCTCATCAGAATGAGAAAACTCTAACATTCCGCTTGAACATACATTACACAAGATAATCTCTACAATTTTATAATTTCGATACATTGTGCATGTTGTGAGTTGGTGATTGCAGTACACCTCACAGTGAATGGACATAAACATGATAAAGAAAAGATGTATAATTCATCACAACGTGTTGATCAAATGAATGAAGGAAAATGCTTCACAATTATTTCGAATTTATCATTCCAAGAAACAAAGCGAATCACTTAATAATAGTTTCCTTTTCCAAGCATGTTTTATAATAATATATGCAATATGTAAACTATGTCCTGATGCCTGGTGCGACAATATTTCTCAATACTCAGATACTGCGGGTTATAGATTCTTCATCATGTTGATGGAATTGACAAAATAACTGATCAAAATGACATAAACAAAAGGAATGAATCGGGCTTTAGGCCACCTTTGTGCACATATATGCTAAACTGGGCCAGGAGAGCCTCCTGAGGATGGTGAGATGAATGAGATGACACTGTCCTCCAGACACAGGATTCGAAATTCGAGCCCTGGCGGTCTGAGGCCGAGCACGCTACCTCGCGGTCACGGAGGCTCCCCATGACATAAAGTAAACATTTACAAATCATCGTCAAATTTATAAATCTGGTATAAACTGATAAATAACCCAGGAGACACGAGACGTTGAACCAATGTTGTTTTAATGTTGGCCCACCGTCTTCGACGCTGGCCCAACATTAAAACAACATTGGCTCAACGTCTCGTGTCTGCTGGAAATATACATGATACAATTCACTAAATATTGACCCAACAGCGACAGACTCCCGGTGTTTGTTAGGTATGTGCATTCTCTTCCACAGTCATGATGTACATTACATTCACCTGTTCACTCTGTCTGATTATTTGATGGGTTATTTTGATGTTAGTTGTGCAAAGACAAACAATATCGTCCCTTTGAAATTAAGATGTCTTATCTGCCACGCTATAACATGTATACCATGTACAAGAACGCTTAATTCAAAGGAGACGATATTACATTTATAAAGGAGATGGATCTGTTTACCAAACACTGGATTAGCGCATTTGAGACGATCCACCCGCTTTACAAAGAAAGTGAGTTAACCAGAAGACAAGTCATATATATCAACGGTGAGAGTTCATGAAAAATAACACTTAAAAGTGTATTATTCAAATACAAAGAGTCGAGAGGAAGAAAAAGATGTGGTTATAAATACCGCTCGGTCTTTGCGTTTAACAACCGTCTTTCCTGAATCATGAAAATCTACCGCGATCCACAACCTCAAGTGGGTGAAAATTATTAATTTAATTACCAAACATTTGCTAATTTTGATGTTTAAAACTAATTTCCTTCCCAATAACAGTGATTTGATCAGCTAAAAAACAACAAATTAAAAAAGACTATAGTCGTGTTTAGCAGTTTAAGAATAAAGCAGATGTGTCGTCACGATTTGTTAACCTTTTCAACCCTCATGATGCATCAAAGCATCATTTTGCATCTCTGAATAATGACTTAATTTCCTAAAACCTAAAGGTTTTCGAACGAAAATTTTCATGGAACTGCTTAATAATAATCTTTTGTCACCCACTTGAAGTCATCTACAAGTCAGCCACTACAAGTCGAGAATTGCGACAGCAATTTGCGGCTTGTAGTGGATGAAGATGACAATGGTAAATTCGGGCTTAAGGGTTATCATTATTGGCTGTGTAGTATATATTTATAATAATGACTTATTTTCACTCTCACCGTCGATGTTATATTATGTAAACAGCGTGCACATCTACATCTACCACCACGATTATACCGTTATATACCATGTGTACATACCTGGGGAACTGTAGAATTGGACTGAAAGAACCAACCAAAATTTGAATAATCATAAACAAAAAAGTCAAAACCAAGTAAAAATTGTATAAAAGTTGAATACGTTAATTAATGATATATAATAAACAGCAATGGATGATTCAAACCATTTTACCCAAACCTGTACAAAATAAGTATTAAAATAGTATGTAAAACTAAAGCCACTTAAAAATTCCACGAATAAACTGTATGCAAATAATTTTTAAAATAAAAAACAAAACAAAAAGAAGCAAGAAAAGAGACGATTATATACATAGTGCATTAGAGAGAAGGAGAGATTTCTCGATGATTTGAGTATTAATGTTACATTTCAGGTAAGTCATGAAATGTGAAATCCTGCATTGGAATCTGGAATACCAAAGCCTACCACTAATAGCATGAATATAAGTAGGAGTATCGCCATATATGTTATTAGTTAAACCGTTGCTTTGAATTATTTAATAATATTTTTGCTGGCTTTTACAATCTTCACCGGTGTACATTTTTTTATTTTTTTAGAACTTTATTAAATAATATTAGTTTAAAGCGTCTTATGTTTGAAAAAATGAATACCAGTTTTGTCAGTACATGCAGTGATTGTCGTTCATGGTTTTTTAAATGTTTGTGTTGTAATTGCCGCTTAACATAATCATATTATAAAGGGCTGGTGGAAATTGAAACATACGTTGGATGGGAACAACTAGCAAAGGCTCCAATGGATCCTGTTTAGCTTCTCTCCTGACCCAGGTGTACATCTACTTTTTTATACTCCAGTGATATTATTACTTATTATTATGTACCTCATCTATATATTTGTATGTGATTTTTTTATATGTTATCAAACTGTTATTAATATTGTATTGTGTACACAGAATAAACTGATTTGAATTGAATAGTCAGATAGTGTACCATAGTATTTTTAATTTATTTAGTTCTTAAATAATACTAGTGTACCGTAGTTCTGTGACCTTATGGAGCCTACGTCAACCACTTATATTAACCCTCAAAGCGCGGAATTGTTTTAAGAAAAACCTTGGAGACCAAAGAGTTTTTTCAATTTGAAATCATCATTAATGTCTTATTCAGCTCTTTCCGATTCATTTGAATAGCTATGTTATGGATCTACGGCCATTAGAAATATTTATATTCTTGCGGGCATCGACTTTGAACGTCAGATATTCTAAACTCGATCCCCGCGCTGTAATAATTACTTGGTATGAGTAATTTAGTGAAAATTACTCATATTTGTTTAAATGAGAGCAAACATTTGTTAATCTTGATGCTAAACACACATTTCGTTCCATTTATAACAGTGATTTATCCTGTTAATAAAACAGATTAAAACAACTATAATCGCGCTGTACCGCTTAAAGGGTTAATGATAATTTAGTAATCAATGAGGCTCTGGCGTACGACTGTCCCTGCTGATTGCATGAGATCAAAGCATGCGAGTTACATTTGTATTTGGGATAACACACGCGTCTAAAGACAAACTTCATTAACTCCACTCATTACTAAGTTTAACTCAACATTTATTGCGAGGCTAGAGGGTATTTATTTTTAAATTAAATGAGACTCAAATTACATTAATTCAATTAGTTTACCACACAATTATTGTGTATCCGGTCATAATTTATTTGTGAATTATTCAACTGTAGTCACTTATCATGATTAATAATCATGATTGATAAGTGTCTACAATTGAATGATTCACAAATAATCTGTGATCGGATCATTAATTATAGTCATGTAATCAGGTAATTGTAAGTGCCGGTAACCATGGTAACCATATGTTTAATTTACTAAGTACCGTCGGTATGTTTATTTTCATTTACTGACCACCCAGCATACCATACCAATACGCTAGGATTGTTATACATGTTATAAGACGAAAAGTACACGGAAACGTTAATTTTATGACAAACCTAATGTACACCTATCAGGCCATTGCGTGACTTGATGTGGCCTATAACCATGATAGCCATGATAACCTGACTGACAGGAGCAAATAGTACAGTGTTAGCTCCTAACCCTTAACTATTACAGCACTGAATTATTTTTGTTTAAACCATGGAGACTAAAGGGTTATTTACAATTTGAAATCCTCAGTTGTCTCAGTTAGCTCTTTCTGCGTAGTTTGAATATATATATGGTATGGGTCTACGGCTATATTATAAATATATTAATTGTTTCAGTGCGGTGATCGTCTTTATACGTCATAATCTGACGTCAGATTCTGACGTATAAAGCCGATCCCAGCGCCGAAAGGGTTAAGGCCCTGATGTCGACTTTATAGTGTCTTTTGTGTGGTTTTATTTTTTTAAGTGCTACCAGATTTTAGAAAGAAATGAAAATGTCTTAAATCTGTGAAGTATTATATAATATTACAAATGTCACTAATTTTCGGTCACTTGAAGCTGTGGATCGCGGTAGCGAGGCGCAACTTCAAATGACTGAAAATTTAAACTGAATAGCTCTATGGATCATGTGGATTAAACATGTTAAAGAGCGAATCACGTCTAAATCCGTTTAACCCTCGTCCTGCTAAGTTCATTCATTTAAATTTCCAGCCACTTGAAGTTATGTCTCGCTCTACCATGTATACCGCGACTCACAACTTCAAGTGGCTGAAAATTACTTATATTTGTTTATATCGTCGCCTCGGAGCTAAAGGATCCTATCTGACACTCGCTAGAGTGGCAGATAGGATCCTTTAGCTCCGAGGCGACGATATGTTTTAGGGTGTATTAGTGTACTGAATGTGGCTTGATCTGTTGGTTTAATCATAAAACCAGCACAAAGTGATTAAATTACTAGTAGCGTAATAGATACACTGTTTTGCACTATATATACTATCTATATCCGACTACGGTCTTTGATCAGAATAAAGCCTGGTGTGTTTTTAGCGCATACATGTAGTACAGATTATGGCCGTCTGATAACACGAATATGCAATATTGCTGCTTGAATCTCACAACGGATCATTAGCTTATGGAGTGATAAAAATGTATCCCTCGCGTTCCCGTCGTGCACCAGCGTTTTCTTTATGAGCAAAACAATTGAGACGCACGATAATTTCGAGCAAGGCTCAGGTGACTACTATGCATTGATCATGCTGATTATTCATTTGCAAATTATCTGTTAAAATAATTCTATTGGTTCAGTTTGAGGCTGAGCACACTATCTCACGGTCACAGAGTCCCCACAATAAATAATGAATCTTTACGAGTGGGCGGGAAATAAACATTTCTTTGAAACTTAAATACCATGCGGCGTAATCATGGTAACCACCAACCGACCCCAGCTCATTGGTTGTAACTATTTTGGCAGTGTTGTAGAGACAAACTTCTTTTCAATATTAGTGATGAAACTTCAATCATGTTAATGGTAATTGGAACCTGAAATCTGCCCTGCCCAATGCTGCCGTCATTCGAAAAGAAAGTGATTATTTTACGCGCAGACTTTGGGTTTCTGTGCTACTTTGTTAATAGATGCTTTCAAAATGTATTTTGTTTGAGCAAGGGCCACAGGTCTATTACTTTTAAATGAACTACCACCACTACATTCAAGGTTTAGAATATTACGAAGAATTGAAATCCCCCACGCTTAATATCTGCTACAACTGAATATTCTGAGTTTACAAAATATGATAGAAAATGGCATTACCCATTTAAATCAGAACATTTGATAGGACGTTAGAAATATGTTATATATAAGCTCGCGTATTTTTACCCATTTCATTAAATTTGGTCATTTTAGTCACTTCGAGGCGGGAATTGCTGTAGCAATTCCCGCCTCGAAGTGAATAAAAATATGATTTCCTGGCGAGTAAAGAGTCAAATCACTGTACGAGTGAGAGAACAGAATCCCAAACTTTGCCAATCCGGTAATCCAGGGCCAGTTTTGTAGCAAAGTAATAAATCTCACGTTACAATCAATATGTACATGTATACACCCCTGACCTCTGCTAAATAGAGTCAACAATAGAGCGGCCATGCAGGTACACAGGTGTGCATGCTCTACAGTCAGATATGTTTAGAGTTACCACTGGTGTTTGCAAACACTCCAGTATTGTTTATCATGTTATAAATCATAATCATATGTCTACATGTGTATAGAGACCTATGCCCGTCACACTTGTGCCAGCTCCGGTGATCGCTCAATCGCCGTCGGCACGACGAGTGTTAGGCTACTGACTGTTCGATAAACTGGACCGTAACCGTTGTTATCATCATTTGTCATTTTGTTAAAGATCACATACTAGTACTTTAAACATCGTTTAAAAAGAAAGTTTAAAACAAACATATTATCATGATTATTGTCCGGTTCTGTATCAATCTATATCTCTACAGACATCAGATTCTGACAACTAAAGTCGGTCCCCGCGCTGTAAGGGTTAACAGTGAGGGAAAAAATGTTAATCTTAGATTTATTATTTCAATATTATTGTTTTATTAATTTAAAATACACGCAATTTTCGAGGGCTTAAGTGTTTGATTTGAATCTTGCAGTATCTAAGATAGGTACTCAGTTCTAGTGATGTGTTATTCGTTCCCATTGTACTCCAATCAACCTGACATTGTTTTGTACATGTTGTATAAGAGTCAAAAGCCCAAATAAAGGAATTGGTAGTTTCTTCATTTCTTTCATTTGTGCGAACATTTCAAAAATGCTATGTTAGCCATACACCCTTAAATATCTATAACCGACTGTAAATAAACATGATGAATAACAAAATGCGAAAAAAAGAGAAAAATAATAAAAAATGATAAAATATCAAAGCAGAGCAAAAACGAGACAAATAAAAAATGTATTTAACTTCTTAAATATAAAAATAATTAAAAGGTGATTCTACTTACATCATTATAGTTTCTTGGCGACGTGATCTTCTTGGCCAAAACATTGTCATTCAAATGTGAGTATCTGGAAACAAAATAATGAGAGGAGTGATACAGGGGGATCAACTGTAAAACTTGATCAACTTAATCAGAACGGTTGGTCAGAGGGGGTTCCTGATAAAAAAATATCTCATATTTAAGCCCCCCCCCCTCCTCCTCCGCATCCACCCCTTGATCCGCCACTGACACGATAAAGGATCGAGTACGCATTTAAAAACGTCAGGGCAATCCTGTTTTTGTTGAATATATGCAAAAATATAATTGGTAATTTATATGTTATATTATATAATAATTCAATGTTAAATATACAAGTTAGGCCTGATTGTTTATTTTTATAATATATAATCAGATTCAACGATAAATATACAAATAGGCCTATTAATGAGAATATGTATGTTAACATTGTTGATAGTAGGACATATACTGTGCACACATATAGGCCATATCATCATGATCATACGCAATCACGCATGTTGATTAGTATATTAAACCTATTTTTAACATAGATAATCCCTTACTTTGATGTCACAAAAGACAATATTGTTATGAAGGATTGGATTAACGTACTAGTGTTTTGGTACCGTACGAACATGTTTCTATGAGTATTCAAATTTATCAGCCAGATGATTAGAACCATGATAACTGCCATGCGAAATGAACTTTTAGTAATAGGATTAAGTTATTCACTCATACATGTGTGAAAACTTATGACGACGGGACTCGACACAGCGACGCCTGGAAATAGTTTTCTTTTAACAGCTGTACATTTTTCTTTGCGTACCTGTGTGTATTTCACATTGCACGTGTATGTGAAATCGTAGTTCTATAAAACAGTTATTTGACACATCAGATGGTGACTGCGTCATTCGAAAAGATAGAAGCACAAGCCAGGCTGGCGTCTGCATGGTCTGTCGTAATATTGAACCTAAAGGGTTCAGATTAATGTAAGCCTGTACATGCCGTCAGGGATTATAAAATCTATGTACTGTTGTACTACTACTAGGCATGCTAGGTGACACAGTGTGTTGACATATAATGTTATTGTGTATCTACAATGTCTAATGGATAAAATTGCAATTAATCTACTTCGCGACAACGCACTCACTGGCTTATCCCAATGGTTTAATGTGTATGCGTGCCTTACCATCAAGCCATGACGCGCAAACGAAATGCTATACAATACTCTAAATTGTAAATGTCAAATACTAAACTATTACCTCTAGGTATGCCTACCGGTATATTAAAATAAAACATGCTGGATACCGTAATTGGAAATCTAGTTATTAATTTGGACTATTCAATAATAAAAACAAATGTGCCCAGAATGTAATAATGATAAAATAATTATTTTATGCACAACAATTTAAACAGCAAAATTATTGTCTGGAATTTATAGAATGTACAAGTTTGAATCTGAAAAACATATCAACATTATCTGATTATCAGATTAATAAAATTGAGTATTTTTCATTCATCTATAGATGTCAATTGCGTCAGTAATATCTCAGATTGAAATGAATGAAATGAAGAATATCATGAATATTGTGCCAGGTTAGTAATTTTAATAATTTCCAGGGAGACTAATATAGACTATAGTCTGTCCAACGGTGGAGGATTGTCCAAAATTAAAATGAGCTTTTCATTGATCAGATCTACTTAGTATTCAGTCAATTCTCAAGCTGTTTTCATGAAATTTTGTAAAGTCCATTCTCTAGTCATTTGACATTTAAACTATCCTGAATATTTCTTAAGAAAATATTGTATAGATCTATAGTTCAAAAGTTCGACCATTTGATATGTAGCCTAGTACCTGTATTAATAATAGGTCTATAAGAGCTGATAAGCCACTACGTATAATTATTTACATTACCTTCATTCAGATTTATGATCAGAATTGTGACACAGCAAATGGTCTAACTTTTCAAATAATAACTGATGACTAGAGACTATAATATCATGATTATAGATAGTCTAATAACAGTGAATAATGGTTTGGTTGCAAATAACTATTGACTGATAATCATGATAATCAATGGTGGAGTTACATGTAGGTCCAAAATAAAAGGAAGCATTTCGGGTAAAAAATAAAATTGCTACACCATTTAGGTTTTTAAAAAAGAAACTTACAATGCCGCCAATGCTCAACCTACCAAAACTTTCATAACAAAGATCCATACTAGCCCGTCTACAGGCTATAGACTATCGGCCTAGTCTAGTAATAGTATAGCCATAGACACAGGCCTAGCCTAGCCCCTAACTTGGTAGGGCTAGGCCTAGCCCTATTATTACAATTGTGCTTTGACACGTCTAAGCCTAAAAGTAGTACTTCTAGAAATAGGCTATGACTATGTAGGCCTGACAATTAGGCTAGGGCTAGGCCTATTGACTTGTCGTATTGAATTTTAAAATGCATCATCAATCATTATGACCTATTAATTAATTATAAGCTAGGCTAGGCCATAGGCATAGCCGCTATGCCATAGCCTAGGTATACCCCCCCCCCCATAGGGCCTAACACACGTTAGTCTAGACTAGGCTATTCATAAAATTTAAGATATCCGGTGATACAGTGTGATTGTGAGTGTCACTGTCACACAAGTCAGGACTCATAAGAGATCACATTCGCACACTGTCTGACAGTGATGCACTGAATGATGACATAGTGATCATCACGACATCAGTGATGAGTGATGGCACTGAGTCTGAGACCCGAGTGATGCAGTGAGGGACGTCACATGGTCATGGATGGTTGGTGTCTTTGGTGCATTTTCTTTTCACTGTCACTGTGTCAGTTTCACTGTTTCAGATGCATTATAATGATTATGTCATTTTCTATTGAACTTACCCTAATCTTCTAAAGTTTCCTCTTCCCACTGCCACATAATCCTGGTTGTCTTTAAGTTGGTCTAAGGCCCTGACTTCTGAGCCGCCAGTGGGTGTTCTGATACTGCGGACTGCCTCCTCAGAACGCACGTGGTAAGTCAATCCATCCAACAGAGATTCCCAGGTCGGGCAGCGCTTGCGGTTTACAACGAAAGGCTTGCCTGTAAAGTTCTTATCACCATTTCTGTAGATTGTTATTTTCTTCGCACGTTCCAGTGGAGCTAATGCCATGATGTTATCGATCAAGACGATGGGGGAGTAAGTTATTATTTGACTTAAACGCAGCTCAGTTCAAGTCATTATTGTTGATGTGTG
>OZ024915.1:17331720-17414572 GCA_964017125.1 Flabesymbios commensalis | reverse complement strand
TGTCCAAAAGTACCGCAAAAACCCTTTAAACACTAGTACCGTTAAAATCGCAAACCGCAATTTGAAATATTGCGTATGAAGTGATTGTTTGCTAAAACTGGGGTAATTTTCTTTTTAATAATTTTTAAATTATTTATTATCACTCACATATGACACAGGCTTTCACATGAATGTAAAATATTTTGTGTCTGATCAATAACAAATGCACAATATAGCTTTATTTGGTATTTTAACACGTAATTTTACCCATTTTTCATACTTTTTCAGTAAATAGACAAAATACTTTTCTCTCAGCCGATTTTTGTATTGTATAAATGTTTAATTTTGATTCAAATATGTTCGAGAACTATTGCTGACTTAAAATTAACCCATTTGAATTAAAAATAATGAGTTATGTGAACATATTACTCGCTTTTTTGGTTAGACGTAAAATTAGCTCGCTTTTCTTCAGGCTCGGGAAAATTGACCATATCTCACATCATTGCCCACTGAGTAGTCAAATTTTGAGCTATATCAATATATTTGATATCAATAGAAAGCTACTGGAACAGGCCTTTACATGGATGTAAACTATTTTGTGTCTGATCATTGACAAATGCACAAGAGAGCTTTAAGTTGGTATTTTAACACGTAATTTTACCCATTTTTCATACTTTTTCAGTAAATAGACAAAATACTTTTCTCTCAGCTGATTTTTGTATAGTATAATACCGTGCGTCTCCTGCAAGATGTAGGCCCCCTATAGGCCTATATACTTATGAGAAATGATGGCGACGAAGCTGATAATGTGATTTATTCTAGTAAGAAACTAACGCTAGACACTTTTTCTTTTTCTTGACATACCCTACAATGTGGCGACATGTCCAAGGATTGAAGTGTGCAGCACATTATATGTCACATGTTTCATGAACGTGTGTGTTTTTTGGACGTGTGTATTTTTTTATATCGCACGTACTCAAATGAACATCGTGTTCATGTCTTATCAGTTGTTTTGTAAGCCTACGGTAAGTCACTTCTGCAAACTGACTAATCCCTAAAGTGAATACAAGTAGGCCCCTAAGGCAAGTGGCATGGTCTAACGTATATATGTATATAGACCCCCTATAGTTTGTTGCGAAATGGAAGGATTACCACCCCACCCCAGCCCCAATACACACTCGCACATAGGAATTAAAGACTGAGACAGATGACATAAAGGAAAAAAAAGAATAAAATGCAACAGAAGCTGGACGACTGAGAGATGGAAAACAAACGATTGTTAAACAAATTAGATAATATGGAGAGACGCATGGGGCAAAGCAACGTGGTCATACGCGGGATTTATGACAAAGTAGATGGTAAAGAAATATGGGATGATTGTGAGAAAGCTGTTTTAAAAGGACACTTTGACTACAAAGCTTGATTTAGATGCCGACCGTGTAAGCGTCATTTCCATTGCACGTGCACACAGGCTACCGCGCTCTAGGGATCAAACACCGGGAACTATAGCAGATCATAGACATGATTGTAAAACTGGCTTATTAGGACCTATAAGGTCAAAGACGCCATCATTTCTACAGTTAAACAGGTTTAAAAGCCAGATAGATTTTACCTTATGGGTGACTATAGCTAGTCTGTGAAAATTCAGACCTGATTTCATAGTTCTACCCACAGAAAATACATTGTAGTGTATTTTCTGAGGTCCTACCTCTCGTTTAACAAACTAATTTTTGTGACAAACACAGAGAGGAAACTAAATGTGTAGGCTACTGTTACGACAATATTATAAACGACCGGGTTTTCCAACAAACTAATTCATTTGATGAAAAACTACAAACAATTCCGGACAATAAAATAGCAGATTAAATACTAATAAATTACTCACATGTAAAATAATATTATTGGGTGACATCATGCGATATGAATAACAAATTAAGATCTCACATAGCTACGACAATCTAAACTTGATTTCACGTAAGATCTTATGTCACATTAAATCTATGAGGTTTATACAGCTGCGTACCAAATTTTACTACGCTGCGTCTAATGGTTGCAAAATTAGGATCTATTTGAACTATTACATCACGATTAAAAAAAATGGGGTTCGATGAGTATGTTTTGTGGGGAATTTGGGCAAAGAATAGTTAAACCAACAATGAGCAGGTTAACGTAGGCAACGTCTCCATGTTTAACCCTTATAATGCGGGGATCGACTTTAGACGCTAGAATCTGACGTCTGTAGACGTCAGATTCTAGCGTCTAAAGTCAATCCCCGCACTGTAAAAAACTAAAAAGATTTATAATGGCCGTAGACCCATAACATAGGTATTCAAATAAAGCAGAAAAAACTAAACAAGACATTTATGAAGATTTCAAATTGAAAATAACCCTTTGGTCGCCATGATTTATACACAAATATTTCAGCGCTTTGAGGGTGTTAATGGGTGTTCAATCATAAGTACATCTTGCTCAGTCGGCTCAGACAGGCAGACCGTCTGCCTGATAGCAGACAACTTGATAGCTGAAGGAACACAAAACTGATAAAACCAAGTGATGCCGTGACACCTGGTGAATAACGATACAACATCAAGAGTCTTCCATCCTTGACGGCCGGCCGGCCCCAATGGCTCATTCGTATCGACTGGTGGGCTCATTCGTATTGACTGGGGCTTCTAATCTGGAGGTACCAAGCTCGAATCCCGGTCGGGCCGGACATAAATTTTGTCATGATCGTGCTTGTGCATATACAGTGCTCCAAACTGTTCAAAGGTATGGAGTGTAAAGTGCTATAGTACTGTGCCTATGGTACTGTGCACTACAAAGAACCCTTGAAGTCATTCGAAAAAAATAAGAGTAGGGCATCGTCCCGGCTTCAGGCTTCTTTTATGTCGCGATATTGTCATGATTGTGCAGAAAGCGATGTGCAAATCGCCCGAGGGCCGCGTGCCCGCATACCAGTGCCTCGCGGATCCGGCCTCCCTGCCATTGTCAGTACGGCGTTGGTACAGCGTTAAACTCAAGCCAAGCTCTGATTGATTGGCTGAATGTTAGCATAGCACACTCTACTTAATATTCTACGATTTCGTACTTTAACAATCTTACTTCGCCAGTGTCCTTGAAATATACATGGATACACGCTTCTTTGTATATCATTTTACAAAAAAATCACAAAGGCATACATCAATTTAATTAGGCTACGCAAAATGTTGCTCGTTTCCGATGTGCATTCATTTAAAAAATGTTTTCTAAACTTCAGCATTAGGCTTATCATCATCGAAAGTGGTGTGTAGGCCTACGACAGTTTGTGTCGAAGCAGTGTTGATCTGGAGATAAGAAACCTACATAATAAAATGATGCTTTCATCAGAAACAAATGCAAAAAAATAACATCTACCGTATATCTAGTATGCTATGGCCGATATGTAGGCCTAATACCTTATTTTTGCAGTCGGTTTCATGTTTTCATCATGTATGCGTCGAATTCGCAAAAGTCCTTGCTAAACAAATTGCAGTGGCACTAACGTTAGTCAGTAGGAAGTTTAATAAATTGTTGTGTAAATTATTCAAAACATCCTAGAAAATGACATCTCTACTTTACCACGGGATCAGCAGAGCTGCGTTGTTTGAGAGGTTGTGGCGACCTAGCTAGCAGATCATCGTGCCGAGTTCGAGCGGGACGGAATCGCTGATCGACGGATCAGCACTTCCGCCCGGCACTCACACCATGTACGGCACAGCCGCGCTCGCTCATTCTAGCACTGGCCTTCTCGGAAGTCAGACGTGTAACCACGTCACACACACTCAGCCTCATGGCTGGATAGCCGCCCCCTGTCGAACGGGACTAAGTAGCACGCTCATATCTGACAATGTCTGCACAAATATGGAATGAATAAAGAATGAATCAAGAAAATCCTCTGCTTTAACTGAGTTTCTACAGCGAGCCACAGCTTGCTGACCGGGCAAGACACCACGATCGAGATCGAGGTCTGAGGCGTTGGTCGCATCCATTGACTTGTCGAATATTCGGCAACGTCAATGGTAATCCTCGCCCCAAGACTACGATATTGATGCCCCCGACTGTGAATCGATAAGAACACGCAACCTTCTGCCAGCATTTTGGGTTACCGCATCATTAACGGTATCCCACGACGTTTGATCCGACACCCAACTTTCTATACAGTTCGACCTTCACGACAAAACAGATGACGATGAACGGTATAGACTAACCTGTGCAGACTTATCCGGAGAAGTCGCATTGGACGTTAGAGATATTTTGTTACAGCCATTCCTTAGTCACAAATACATCAGTCTTAAGGAAGTGTTGATCGAGGGACGAGGTCTGACGACGCCCGAGCGAGTTAATAAGGTCATATCAGACGAGAAGCTGGGCACGGACATTCCTTCACGTTTTCTTCGACGTCTCCAGAAGACCGCTGGATTCGGGACGACGACAGTAGTCGGTAAAGCAGTGATACGACAAGCTTTTATTCGACAGATGCCTGCATCTATTCGGGCACATTTAGCAACCACACCCGATAGTACATCCTTGGAGAGCTTGGCCGTTTTGGCCGACAGAGCTATAGCTTCAGAAAACGACGCGAAAGATAATAGTGTGGGAGTTGCCGAGGTAAGGGTAAACGACAGTGAAAAACTTATTGGAATAATGGAAGACATTTTCAGAAGACTAAAAAAGTTAGAAACTTCAAAAGAAACATTATAACAATAAGCAGCAGACAACTCGCAAAAGAGACAATACAACAGAAAAGATAAATTTTTTCCCTGACGCTAATGCGAGACCGTTTACACCTCGCATGGCTGCAAATAATAATAGTAATGAAAATAATGACCAAAATGTTGTTACCACAAAAGTACCAAATCCCTGCTCGCCCCCTCCGCCACCGTACTCGCCGCAAACCGGTACCGCACAGCCAACGGCTACGGACGATGCACTGATTTGCTACCATCATCAGAGATCTGGTGATAAGGCGCGTTTGTGCAGAGACCCCTGTGCCTTCGCTTTAAACTGTTAAGCCAGCACAAGGTAGCGACTCTTGTGTCTGGCGAGCCGAACGAGATGCGACATGACTGCGTGATAACTGAAACTTCTAAGTTATCTCCCTCTAGGCTACTATGCGTCGCAGACAAACGTAATAAATGTAGATATTTGAGTCAGCGTTTTGACCCGGTCTTGCGCTAACGGGACCGTGGACGCTGATAGTCTACCTTTGGTCGCTGCAAATAATTCGACTATTACAACATACGGTACAAGTAAACGTATAGTCGACGTCAGACTGAAAAGAGAATACTCATGGACATTTATCGTCGCCGACGTTAAACAACCTATTTTAGGGGCTGATTTTTTAATACATTACAATCTACTCGTAGATTTATCAGCAGATGCCTGCGTGACATGAGAGCCGGACTAGCGATAGCAGCTACATTATCTTCAATTAAACCGTTTTCACTGAATCGAATAGATAGCACTCGTAACGAGTATACAGAATTATTAAATAAATTCCCGAACTGAAACGACCTACAATGAAAGGCGAGACAGTAAAACACGGAATAACGCATAAGATAGTAACTAAAGGTCATCCCGTTTTCGCGTGACCACGAAGACTAGCGCCTGATAAATTAGTCACCGCAAAGTGAGAGTTCGACGAAATGATTAAATTGGGCATTATCGAGCCCAGCGACAGCGAACGGTCGTCTGCATTTCACATGTTCCCTAAAAAAAATGGTGATTGGCGACCATGCGGTGATTACCGCAGCTTAAATGCCCAAACGGTTCCAGATAGGTACCCGATTCCCCATATACAGGACTTTACACAGCGTTTAGCTGGCTCCAAGATATTTTCGAACGTTCGGGTTTAGTGAGGGTATATTACCAGATACCAGTCGAGCCATCAGACGTACATAAAACCGCAGTTACGACGCCGTTCGAACTTTTCAATTTTACACGAACGCCGTTCGAGTTACGAAATGCCGGACAAACTTTTCAACGTTTTATGGACCATGTCACGCGTGATTTTGATTTCGTGTTTGTATATTTATATGACTTGTTAGTAACAAGCCCTGACCATAAGACGCATAAGAAACATTTGAAAATTCTATTCAAACGGTTAACCGAATACGGAATTATAATTGGACCGGACAAATGTCAATTCGGAACGACTGAACTGAGTTTTTTAGGCCATTACGTCTGCCCTGGAGGCATTTCACCCCTTCCCACAGCAGTGGACGCAATAGTAAATTTTGTGAAGCTGGAGAAACAGAGAGCATTACGTAGATATCTAGGAATGGTAAATTACTACCATCGTTTTATTCCTCATTGTGCGAAGAAATTGACACCTTTGAATAATTTGTTGACAGCAGCCAGCGAAGGTCAGCATAGACTTTCGCCCAAGTCTATTTTCGAATTGCATTGGACAGAGAATGCGAACGTAGCATTCACCGAATCGAAGCAAATACTAGCGAACGCAACGTTATTAGTACATCCGCAACAGTCAGCACCTTTAAACATCACATGTGACGCTAGTGATTTTGCGGTTGGTGGAGTTTTACAACAATGTATTGATAATGTATGACAACCTTTGTCATTTTTTAGCAAAAAGCTATCACCAGCAGAGACACGATACAGCGCTTTTGACGGAGAACTTTTGGCAGTCTATAGTACCATTAGACATTTTAGACATAACTTGGAGGGTAGATAATTTTATGTCAACACTGACCATAAACCTTTGACTTACGTCATGAACTCTACAACAGAACGATCATCCCTACGCCAGACAAGGCATTTAGCTTTCATAGCAGAGTTCACAACCGATATTCGATATGCGAAGGGCGAAACGAATTTCGTAGAGGACGCCTTATCACGACCAACAGTTTTAGTCATTGAATATGACGCAGCGATAAACTATAAAGACCTCAGCAAAGACCAGGCTTCAGACAAAGAACTCATACGTTTGGGACATTCAACGACGTCTAATATGAAATTTCGCTTGGTCAAGACATTCGATAATGTATTGGTCTGGTGCGACATTTCGACAGGACGTAAAAGACCATACTTAACTGAAAAGTATAGAAGAAAAGTTTTTAATTCCCTTCATGGTTTAGGGCACCCTTCTCATAGAGCCACGAAACCCCTCATTAATTCTCGTTTTGTATGGCAAAAGATGAAAACTGACATAGCAAATTGGTGCAGATACTGCACAGGCTGTCAAGCAGCTAAAGTTTCACGTCATAATAAACCAGTTTTCGGAAAGTTCGGGGAACCGACTGAGAGATTCGATCATGTACACGTCGATTTGGTCGGGCCCTTGCCTTATTCCGACGGTTTTAAATATTTGTTGACATGCGTCAACCGATTTACACGCTGGCCAGAAGCTATACAGATTAAAGATATTCGAGCAGAGACAGTCGCAGACGCGTTTTTCGGCGGATGGGTAGCTCGTTTCGGGACTCCCGCTACGATTACTACGGATAGAGGGGCCCAGTTCGAATCTAGACTATGGGATACCTTGTGTAATCAATTCGGTATAACTAGAAACCGAACGACGAGTTATCACCCTCAATCAAACGGCATGGTTGAGCGTTTTCATAGACAACTTAAGGCCGCCATTATGGCACACGAGACACCGAACCCATGGACAACTACACTTCCAGCCGTTTTGCTCGGCATACGATCGGCCGTCAAGGAAACGTTAGGCAGATCAGCCGCCGAGATGGCAAATGGAATGACGTTGCGTCTACCAGGTGACTTTACGGAGAATTATACTGTGGACGCCCATACTGATTTAGAAAATTATTCAGATGGGTTACGCGTAGCCATGTCGCGTCTCCGGTTAAGCCCCCACGAGCGACGAATCAAAAAGATGCGTTCCAATATAAGGAGCTCGACGCATGTTCACATGTATTTTTGCGACGAATCGCAATTGCACCACCGCTGACTGCCCCTTACAACACACCGTATAAGGTCGTCGCAAGGAGCGGTCGAGTATTCAAAGTATAATTCAAAGGCAAGGTTGAGTCGGTGACTGCAGACCGTGTCAAACCTGCGCATAACGAGCGCACGCCTGAAGACGAACAGACCAGACAATCGACCGCGATGTCAAAAACTACGGCTATACGGCCTATGGCGAAAATTCACGAACCTCAGACGGCCGTGGTAGGAAAAAAAAGTAATGCTACGTCGACGCCTTCTGAGGCCGGAGTGCGCACGAACCAAAGTTTGAGCGGACAGTCTACGGTAAAGACAAAGGCAACAGCTCCAGAGGGTAGCCGACGAGGCGAAAAACCTGGGGAGCAGTCAAATACGAAGGTGATATTATGCAAGGAGCCGCATGTTAGAAATGCCACGACTTCTTGCGCTAACGAGAGGTACGATGGTATTCGAACATATTCACGAATTCCTTTGCATTTAAGAAAAGACGTGCCGATTCAAACACAACAGAATAAACGCATCGGCAATCACAACAAAAGTAATACCGATCACAGCCGTAGAGTGACAATAAATCCGCCGCCGATTCAAACACGTGTGGGACGACAGATCCATACACCAGCGCGATTCGCGCAGCTGGTTCACACGGTTATAGCTCCTAATGATATATACTGCGGACCCAGCGCACGTACAATTTAACTTTATTATGTATATAAATCGTGCCAGGCCTGGCACAAATAAATCATTGTTAAATAAATAATGAAAGTTTTCACTATTATAATATCAGTTAAATAACTTGGTCAGTTGGATGAGAGTTAGGAGTTTTGGGCATGGCCAGTTAAAAGGACATTTGCAAAGAGGATCGGAAATAAATAAATAAAGATTTGGTCATAGCCGCACTCACTATAGCTCACCAACAACCCACACTGTATCACGACTTTGGTTTTTACATGTTTATTGTTATAACATTGATATTTTGGTACGAATCGGTGCTACTTGGTCGGCGCGTAGTTTACCGTAAATTTATGATATCTGCCGTTGAGGTCACCACAAGCATAGTCTTGTAGATAAACGTTGTCACTTAGCCCGGGGGTAATGTGGCGACCTAACTAGCAGATCATCGTGCCGAGTTCGAGCCGGACGGAATTGCTGAGCGACTGGTCAGCACTTCCGCCCGGCACTCACACCATGTGCGGCACAGCCGTGCTCGCTCATTCTAGCACTGACCTTCTCGGAAGTCAGACGTGTAACCACGTCACATGCACTCAGCCGCATGGCTGGATAGCCGCCCCCTGTCACACGGGACTAAGTAGCACGCTCATATCTGACAATGTCTGCACGAATTTGGAATGAATAAAGAATGAATCAAGAAACTGAGTTTTTACAGCGAGCCACAGCTTGCTGACCGGGCAAGACACCGCGATCAAGATCATGGTCTGTGGCGTTGGTCGCGTCCATTGACTTGTCGAATATTCGGTAACGTCAATGGTAACCCTCGTCATAGACTACGATAAGGTAGCCTAACTAAAACCCCAAGTTGTCTTTGCTATGTTCCGTTAAAACAACTATACATTGGCTAGACCTACCTCTGAAATTACGCATTAATTTTCAAATATATGCATTCTAATTCACCAGGTGGCACTCACCATTACTATCTCTCTAATCCACATGGTTCTTTCTTATATATTAGCATAACCTTTAATTAATAATTAGCCCCTCCCCCCACCCCCTGTTGATGCATAGTGGACTACTATATTATTCCTTCCCTTTTTCATTCATCTGCAAAATAACTCTACCTAAGTTTCTCACATTTTTTGTTCGCTGTAAATTCTACCCAATTTTGTAATATACACTTGTTTATAATAAATCAACTTAAAATACAAAATAGGTATATGCCTATCCTTACATATAGGCCCTATATAGCTTGCATGATACTACATAGGCCTACATTGTTTTGTTATCCTATATTATACCATTTGGGCTTCATGTATATATTATGTGCAACCTAGTTATTACAGATTTATCAAACATATTGGATATGATTCAGATTGGTCACCGGCCCGTCTCCAGACATTTGAATAGGGGGGGGGGGGGGTGAATGTCCCCCTAAGTGTGGTTCAGAACTTCAAAATTAGACCATTTAACATGCCAAAAATTATAATTTCCAGCAAACGCGGGGGGGGGGGGGGAGGGGTCAACCGACCCACTAAAACCCACCCCCCGCCCCTTGGTGAACGGGCCTGGGCTAGTTGTGGATTTTGGCCAGAGGAAATCTTGGAAAAGGTTAGGATGACATCACGCTTTGTAAGGTCTCACGGCAAAGTTTTTTCAGAACCACAAACTTTTGCACTTTTTAAATGAAATGAAATGAAATGAATCGGGCTTTAGGCCACCTTTGTGCACATATAGGCTAAACTGGGCCAGGAGAACCTCCTGAGGATGGAGAGATGATTAAGATGACACTGTCCTCCAGACACAAGATTCGAAATTCGAGCCCTGGCGGTCTGAGGCCGAGCACGCGACCTCTCGGTCACGGAGGCTCCCCACAATACTAACTTTCACACGTGGATGGGGAAGAAACAATTTTGTTTCTTTCAAACCGCCGAGACCGGGAACCGAACCCCGGACTCTGGCGTGAAAGGCAGCGGTGCTAACCACTACCCTAGGGCCCCCGCCCTTGCACTTTTTAACCTTTCTTGCAACAAATACCATATGATTAACGGATTATGTGCTTGAATGGGTGGACGAATGTTTTTTTTTACATAGAAGTAGGTCATGGGCTAGATAGGGGAAGGGCGGGCAAAGGGGGACACTTAACGTTTCGATGGTATTTAAGGAGAATATTCGAACTATTTTAAAACCAATGACTGTTCTATGTTAGGTATATGCAATGTAGATACATATAACAGACTCACTTAGTGTTTCAAGGATACCTTGAAGGATACCATTTGATGTATATGGTGACATGCTTTGTTGCTTTGTTGCTTTGTTGCTTTGTTACTAAGTAATATAC
This sequence comes from Flabesymbios commensalis, assembly GCA_964017125.1. Lineage (NCBI taxonomy): Eukaryota > Metazoa > Annelida > Polychaeta > Terebellida > Flabelligeridae > Flabesymbios > Flabesymbios commensalis. The sequence continues at coordinate 17,403,642 of OZ024915.1, read as the reverse complement.
TAAATAATTTCGTTCACTGGGATTAGTGTGTGAAATATGTACCCATTGTAAGTTAGCGGGCAAAGGGGGCCATGCAGTATGGTATGTGTATTGAAAAGGCCTGGCCCCCTTTGCCCTGGCTCCATTTGCCCAAGGGGTAGAGGTAGGAAATTTCGCCAATTATCTCTCCACAAAGTAATCTCCTGACGAAAGTAATGACTAGAAAACAAAGGCAATATAATGTACCACGCAAAACAAAAGATTTTCAGAAGAAATCACATAAATTCATTAAGAGATTCATACAAATATACAAGCTTATATTCATAAGATTGTTGCCAAAAACACCCTGTCGTCTATTATTTCTATCAAAATTATGCCCCAGTCACACTGTCGCGAATCATGATGGCGAACTGATACGGATGTAAATCCGTATTAGATCGCCAGCTGATTCGCCACTGTCGTATTGTTCCGTGCTAGAGCGTGTCAATTCTCCAAAAAATCTCACGGTTCTCAACGGTTCGCCAAGCCGATACGGATGTTTCAAACTGTTTAAAACATCCGTACTGCCAATATGAATGAAACCCATTCGTTGTAGTTCCTTACAGTTCGTAGCAGTTCGAATCGGTTCTAATCAGCTCTTTGCACTTCGTATTGCTCTTCGTATCGCCTCGCAGCGTAACGTGTTGGTTCGCATTAGAAGAGTCTGGTGATGAGCAAGGAATCATAAAGAACTGACTAGAACTCGACGCAACACGGTACAGATACGGTTGTCGTTGCTTGTCGTGTTGAATCGTTGCTATTTACGGCCTGGAGATACGATGCAGTACGATTTACATCACGAACTACAAAGGATAGCTACGGATTGCAACGTTGCGCAACGATGGAGTGAGACGAGATACGAATAAGGTAGATCCCAATGCGAATGACGGCGATTCGCAATGGATTAATGCGAACCAGGGCGTTACCAATACAATGCAGAACGAATGAGGTGGATTCACATAGCGGTAATAATATAAATAAGGCCTTCGACTCTTATATTATTTCAGTGTTGCCAGGGCAGACTATGATGATCATATTGTGTTTCAAACAATGGCCAAACCTCACACAAATTGCAACAGAATTTCTAACTGTTGTTTCCTACTCATAAATGTCTCCTATAAACTCAAAAAGTCTCAAGAGATTCGAGTGGCGGAAAGTATTTTCAAACACTGTTTATTAACTATACCCTTTCAACATATTCGACTATTTTTATATTAGGATGACGATCCACTTTCTAGCAGTGGTATGTACGTATTTTAATAGAAAACTTGGTGCGATGTTATTATTGAGATTACCAGTGCCCTCTTAAAAGACTATATTATTTATTCTCATTATACGAATAATTATACCAACAATAACCCAACTTGTACAATTCCAGAAAATTAAAAATATATTTATTTTAAAAACATTAAATATACTAATTTTGCTCCAAGTCGAAAAGCATATACATAAATGATACATAAATAGGCCTAAAGATGTATATAGTTACAACACTTACAACATTTATATTATAGGCTTGCATTTAGTCTGATGACCAAATGAAAGCCTATAATAACTGAATCGTTGGATATTATGTTTGCTGATTTTCAGCACTGATATGTTTTAAAATGTATTTTTATTTCGCTACGAAGTGGGCTTTTTTGGGAGCAATTTAAAAATCGAAAGGATTAAAAATCAGAAAAATAACTGGGTGCTAAAGACAGTGACTGTTGCTGCTAAATGCGACTTTAAGCACTATGTTAATACTGAAACTCCATAATGTATCTCTCTAAATATATTTTTTTTTGACCCACTCTATTTTTCAACCTCCAGTTGACATTTGTCGTCGTCTTCTTCTGCGACATTAGATATGTTCAACAACTTTATATGTGACGTGTTTCTGTAACTCCGCTTTCTGTTCTCTGCTGTTCTCTGCTTTGTATGTTTTTTTAATTGTTTTCATTTGCGGTAATATGTTTACTATTAATGAATTATCCAACTGCAAAACGCGCATGCCTGGGACGGTCAAGTGTAGGCCAAACAGTAGCCTATTGAGTACAGATTGACGGCATTAATATAGCCACTGAACTGATTACAAGATACTACTCAAACGACACATTAATTCAATGCTGTTTTAATGTCAGGCCAACGTCTGCGATGCTGGCCCAACATTGAACCAACATTAGATAAATGTACAATGCTTGAGAGAAAGTCCTCCTGCCCAGCAAACACAAGACATTTGTATAACATTTATACAATGTCGTCCCAACGTCTTCGACGTTGGTTCAACATTGCATAAAGTCATACAAATGTTTTGTGTTTATTGGGTGACAATACAAGCTTGGGGGTCAAGCAGTTTCCAAATCCCCTCAGTAATACAGTCAGTTTGTTTGCAAGCCAGCGACCAAGTAGTGGCAAAGGTCAAGGGCTTTGAATTATTAACTCATAGATGTCGCTCAAGTATATATGAACTTTCTGTGATTTGAGAACTTGCTCTTAATGAGGCTTTGGGTATGAAACGCATATTTAGTATTATTATGGAATAGGGCCTTGGCCTACCCACGGGCACTATTGCCTTCTGGGGGACCCTTGTCCCGCAAATTTTGACAGTTGACTACACCTTTAATCTGCATGTTCTCTTTACCTCGCTATATTTTCTGCTGATGAACTCTCAGTTTTTATCACTATATGATGATACACTCCTATCCCCCTCTGTCTGTCAAGCAATTTGCTTGACAGACAGTGGCACTCACACCATGTGCGGCAAAGCCGTGCTCGCTTATTCTAGCACTGACCTTCTCGGAAGTCAGACGTGTAACCACGTCACATGCACTCAGCCGCATGGCTGGATAGCCGCCCCCTGTCACACGGGACTAAGTAGCACGCTCATATCTGACAATGTCTGCACGAATTTGGAATGAATAAAGAATGAATCAAGAAACTGAGTTTTTACAGCGAGCCACAGCTTGCTGACCGGGCAAGACACCGCGATCAAGATCGTGGTCTGTGGCGTTGGTCGCGTCCATTGACTTGTCGAATATTCGGTAACGTCAATGGTAACCCTCGTCATAGACTACGATAAGGTAGCCTAACTAAAACCCCAAGTTGTCTTTGCTATGTTCCGTTAAAACAACTATACATTGGCTAGACCTACCTCTGAAATTACGCATTCATTTTCAAATATATGCATTCTAATTCACCAGGTGGCACTCACCATTACTATCTCTCTAATCCACATGGTTCTTTCTTATATATTAGCATAACCTTTAATTAATAATTAGCCCCTCCCCCCACCCCCTGTTGATGCATAGTGGACTACTATATTATTCCTTCCCTTTTTCATTCATCTGCAAAATAACTCTACCTAAGTTTCTCACATTTTTTGTTCGCTGTAAATTCTACCCGATTTTGTAATATACACTTGTTTATAATAAATCAACTTAAAATACAAAATAGGTATATGCCTATCCTTACATATAGGCCCTATATAGCTTGCATGATACTACATAGGCCTACATTGTTTTGTTATCCTATAATATACCATTTGGGCTTCATGTATATATTATGTGCAACCTAGTTATTACAGATTTATCAAACATATTGGATATGATTCAGATTGGTCACCGGCCCGTCTCCAGACATTTGAATAGGGGGGGGGGGGTGAATGTCCCCCTAAGTGTGGTTCAGAACTTCAAAATTAGACCATTTAACATGCCAAAAATTATAATTTCCAGCAAACGCGGGGGGGGGGGGGAGGGGTCAACCGACCCACTAAAACCCACCCCCCGCCCCTTGGTGAACGGGCCTGGGCTAGTTGTGGATTTTGGCCAGAGGAAATCTTGGAAAAGGTTAGGATGACATCACGCTTTGTAAGGTCTCACGGCAAAGTTTTTTCAGAACCACAAACTTTTGCACTTTTTAAATGAAATGAAATAAAATGAATCGGGCTTTAGGCCACCTTTGTGCACATATAGGCTAAACTGGGCCAGGAGAACCTCCTGAGGATGGTGAGATGATTAAGATGACACTGTCCTCCAGACACAAGATTCGAAATTCGAGCCCTGGCGGTCTGAGGCCGAGCACGCGACCTCTCGGTCACGGAGGCTCCCCACAATACTAACTTTCACACGTGGATGGGGAAGAAACAATTTTGTTTCTTTCAAACCGCCGAGACCGGGAACCGAACCCCGGACTCTGGCGTGAAAGGCAGCGGTGCTAACCACTACCCTAGGGCCCCCGCCCTTGCACTTTTTAACCTTTCTTGCAACAAATACCATATGATTAACGGATTATGTGCTTGAATGGATGGACGAATGTTTTTTTTTACATAGAAGTAGGCCATGAGCTAGATAGGGGAAGGGCGGGCAAAGGGGGACACTTAACGTTTCGATGGTATTTAAGGAGAATATTCGAACTATTTTAAAACCAATGACTGTTCTATGTTAGGTATATGCAATGTAGATACATATAACAGACTCACTTAGTGTTTCAAGGATACCTTGAAGGATACCATTTGATGTATATGGTGACATGCTTTGTTGGACATAATACTAAGTAATATACTAAATAATTTCGTTCACTGGGATTAGTGTGTGAAATATGTACCCATTGTAAGTTAGCGGGCAAAGGGGGCCATGCAGTATGGTATGTGTATTGAAAAGGCCTGGCCCCCTTTGCCCTGGCTCCATTTGCCCAAGGGGTAGAGGTAGGAAATTTCGCCATTTATCTCTCCACAAAGTAATCTCCTGACGAAAGTAATGACTAGAAAACAAAGGCAATATAATGTACCACGCAAAACAAAAGATTTTCAGAAGAAATCACATAAATTCATGAAGAGATTCATACAAATATACAAGCTTATATTCATAAGATTGTTGCCAAAAACACCCTGTCGTCTATTATTTCTATCAAAATTATGCCCCAGTCACACTGTCGCAAATCATGATGGCGAACTGATACGGATGTAAATCCGTATTAGATCGCCAGCTGATTCGCCACTGTCGTATTGTTCCGTGCTAGAGCGTGTCAATTCTCCAAAAAATCTCACGGTTCTCAACGGTTCGCCAAGCCGATACGGATGTTTCAAACTGTTTAAAACATCCGTACTGCCAATATGAATGAAACCCATTCGTTGTAGTTCCTTACAGTTCGTAGCAGTTCGAATCGGTTCTAATCAGCTCTTTGCACTTCGTATTGCTCTTCGTATCGCCTCGCAGCGTAACGTGTTGGTTATCAAAGGATAGCTACGGATTGCAACGTTGCGCAACGATGGAGTGAGACGAGATACGAATAAGGTAGATCCCAATGCGAATGACGGCGATTCGCAATGAATTAATGCGAACCAGGGCGTTACCAATACAATGCAGAACGAATGAGGTGGATTCACATAGCGGTAATAATATAAATAAGGCCTTCGACTCTTATATTATTTCAGTGTTGCCAGGGCAGACTATGATGATCATATTGTGTTTCAAACAATGGCCAAACCTCACACAAATTGCAACAGAATTTCTAACTGTTGTTTCCTACTCATAAATGTCTCCTATAAACTCAAAAAGTCTCAAGAGATTCGAGTGGCGGAAAGTATTTTCAAACACTGTTTATTAACTATACCCTTTCAACATATTCGACTATTTTTATATTAGGATGACGATCCACTTTCTAGCAGTGGTATGTACGTATTTTAATAGAAAACTTGGTGCGATGTTATTATTGAGATTACCAGTGCCCTCCTAAAAGACTATATTATTTATTCTCATTATACGAATAATTATACCAACAATAACCCAACTTGTACAATTCCAGAAAATTAAAAATATATTTATTTTAAAAACATTAAATATACTAATTTTGCTCCAAGTCGAAAAGCATATACATACATGATACATAAATAGGCCTAAAGATGTATATAGTTATAACACTTACAACATTTATATTATAGGCTTGCATTTAGTCTGATGACCAAATGAAAGCCTATAATAACTGAATCGTTGGATATTATGTTTGTTGATTTTCAGCACTGATATGTTTTAAAATGTATTTTTATTTCGCTACGAAGTGGGCTTTTTTGGGAGCAATTTAAAAATCGAAAGGATTAAAAATCAGAAAAATAACTGGGTGCTAAAGACAGTGACTGTTGCTGCCAAATGCGACTTTAAGCACTATGTTAATACTGAAACTCCATAATGTATCTCTCTAAATATATTTTTTTCTTGACCCACTCTATTTTTCAACCTCCAGTTGACATTTGTCGTCGTCTTCTTCTGCGACATTAGATATGTTCAACAACTTTATATGTGACGTGTTTCTGTAACTCCGCTTTCTGTTCTCTGCTGTTCTCTGCTTTGTATGTTTTTTTAATTGTTTTCATTTGCGGTAATATGTTTACTATTAATGAATTATCCAACTGCAAAACGCGCATGCCTGGGACGGTCAAGTGTAGGCCAAACAGTAGCCTATTGAGTACAGATTGACGGCATTAATATAGCCACTGAACTGATTACAAGATACTACTCAAACGACACATTAATTCAATGCTGTTTTAATGTCAGGTCAACGTCTGCGATGCTGGCCCAACATTGAACCAACATTAGATAAATGTACAATGCTTGAGAGAAAGTCCTCCTGCCCAGCAAACACAAGATATTTGTATAACATTTATACAATGTCGTCCCAACGTCTTCGACGTTGGTTCAACATTGCATAAAGTCATACAAATGTTTTGTGTTTATTGGGTGACAATACAAGCTTGGGGGTCAAGCAGTTTCCAAATCCCCTCAGTAATACAGTCAGTTTGTTTGCAAGCCAGCGACCAAGTAGTGGCAAAGGTCAAGGGCTTTGAATTATTAACTCATAGATGTCGCTCAAGTATATATGAACTTTCTGTGATTTGAGAACTTGCTCTTAATGAGGCTTTGGGTATGAAACGCATATTTAGTATTATTATGGAATAGGGCCTTGGCCTACCCACGGGCACTATTGCCTTCTGGGGGACCCTTGTCCCGCAAATTTTGACAGTTGACTACACCTTTAATCTGCATGTTCTCTTTACCTCGCTATATTTTCTGCTGATGAACTCTCAGTTTTTATCACTATATGATGATACACTCCTATCCCCCTCTGTCTGTCAAGCAATTTGCTTTATTGTTCTATTAATATTCTTTTGTTAGTGTTGTTACAATTTATTTCCCTTTACTGTTTTCTTTTGATTTCCCATACTGTGGTTGCAATCATTACTCTTTCTACCACAGCTGATTCTTGTCTTATACTATGTACCCTTCTCTGTTCCCTTTACTTTATTCACTGATGAGTCCCAATTTGTTTGTTTTTTGTATTCTACTTCCTTCTATGGGTAAAAGTCATCTATCTTTATATAGCTTCTTCTGTAAAACCATTTTTTCTTATGGGATACGGTTAATGATCTATATTTGAGCATCGATTCTAATATAAATTCGGTCTTTAAAAAATATTATAACAAGATTTCTAATTGAATAAATTTGATAAGATTAACTTCGAATGATAGTAATATAAGTTTTAATATAATATAACACAGCACCAAAATTGGGCGAAGATTATGTTAATTTGATGGACAAAGAAGACTGGTGATAAGACACGGATGAGCGCGACATTTTTTAACCAACAGCTCATCCCTATTGAATCGCACTGGTCCGTTCCAGGTCGTATCACTTCGTACTGGCCCGAGTCGCATTCTACTTGAGGCATATTGGTTCGTATCAGTTCGCAGCCTTATTCGCATTAGATCGTATTGATTCGTACAACATTTCGTATTAATTCGTGTCAACCCGTTCTGATTTGTATTGGTTCTAGTTCATTATTCTTAGTTCTACTTGGTTCTCCGTCATTCGCAATTTGAACCGTATTGATTCTAGTTGGTTCGTTGTTCAATAAATTATTCACCTCAGGAGCATTTTTATTCTCCATGATTCGCACTCACATCCGTATTGCACATATCGCCAGCATTCGTACTGGATCGCCAGTGGATTCGCGACAGTGTGACTGGGGCATAAGATATGTATGAGTTGTCTATTTATGGTTTTTGTATACATATGTTCATAATTCATTACTATGACGTCATTATTATTTCATTCAACATGTCACAATTAAAATACCATTGATGGCCCCCTTTACCCACCGCCCCCCCTTTGCCCGCCTCTCCCCTATGGCTACCATCCACCCCCCCCCCTATATCTCAACGAAACTAAGTTTTTTGGGGGCCCTGGGATATACTGAACACGAAATAGAATGTTGACATTGAAAATATAGGAATGCAAACCCTATTTTGACGACTTTATAGAGGTACCCTAAATATGTTATTAACAACGTCGCACATTTGTAAATAAGGGGGTAGGCTAGCTTGAATGTATGTTATTTATGTTCTAGTAAACCGATCTGCAACTGCTATATACCTTATTAAAGGTATTTGAATTCCGCTTCTTATGGTATAATCATTGCAATATATCAAATATTGATCGCTCCATGAATGCCTAAACATTATTTAAATTGAAAAATCAGCGAAATCCACGACAAAAAACCCCCGCTGGAAAACACCATTTCATCAAACGTTTTTTATATGTATCCACATTCAGGCCACAGTTTTTCGATCCAGATATGCTGATAAATAAGCCTGGGTGTTATGTGTGCTTTTAAATTTCACACAATTTTAGTGAGAGACAAATACAAGAAGGCCGCCATCTGTTTTTTAAAGAATATGTAATTTTGTGCATTTTGTCTGTAACAATTGGGGTTTTTTCTTGACTTTGAAACGAAATAATGGATATCAATCAAGATTAGAGCCATATTAACAAAAAAATTATATTATATGAAAAATAACAAAGTACAAAATGGCCGCCGTCTATTTGAAAAAAGTGTATATATCGACAAAAAAACGGAAAACCCATATTTAAAAATATACCAACATCTTTGAAAGTCACTATCAAGGGCTTTAACATAAACTCATAATATTTTATTTATACGAAATGTACAACAAAGCACTAAGTTTGTATTTTATCCCTCCATTTGAACAATTTTCCAACGTTTTTTTTAGTGAATACAAGCAGGACTTCTCACTCATGGTAACTTTATATGGTATAAAATCTTTTACAATCTCTTGAGCCATTTTTCAAAAGTGATCTTGACCACCGAAGAAGTGATCACAGCCACTTTAAAATGATCTCAGCCACTACAAAAGTGATCTTGGCCACTGAAGAAGTGACCACAGCCACTTTAAAAGTTATTTTAGCAACTACAAAAGTGATCTTAACCACTGAAGAAGTGATTACAACCACTTTGAAAGTTATTTCAGCCACTACAAAAGTGATCTTGGCCACTGAAGAAGTGATCACAGCCAATTTCAAAGTTATCTCAGCCACTTTAAAAGTGATTTAGGCCACTAACAAGCCATTATTTGCCCCTGAAAAGTGATATCGGCCACTACAATAGTGATCTTGTCCCCTCAAGAAAGTACCACAGCCACATTAAAAATCATCCCAGCCATCATAAAGGTGATCTAGGCCACAAACAAACTGATCTTATCCACTAAAGAAGGGATCACAGCCACTTTAAAAGTTATCTCAGCAACTACAAAAGTTATCTTGGCTACTGAAGAAGTGATCACAGCCACTTTAAAAATAATCCAAACCACTACAAAAAGGATCTTGACCACTGAATAATTGAATAGAGTCACCTTAAAAGTCATCTCAGCCACTACAAATGTGATCTCGGCCACTGATAAAGTGACAACAGCCACTTTAAAAAGTATCTAAACCACTACAAAAGGGATCTTGACCACTGCAGAAGTGATTACAACCACAATACAAGTTATTTCAGCCACTACAAAAGCGATTTTGGCCACTGAAGAAGTGACCACAGCCAAGTCTAAAGTTATCTCAGCCACAGAAAATATGATCTTGGTCACTAACAAAGTGATTTCAGCCACTGATAAAGTTATCTAAGCCAGTTTTTTAGTGGCCAAGATCCCTTTTGTAGTGGTTTAGATAATTTTTAAAGTGGTTGTAATCAGTTCTTCAGTCATTACAAGGTGACCTGGGCCACAAAAAACTGTTGTCAGCCACTGTTAAAGTCATCTAAGCCACCATAAAGTGATCTTGTTCACTGAATAAGTGATCACAGCCACCTTAAAAAAAATCTAAACGACAACAAAAGTGATCTAGACCACTGCAGAATTGATTACAACCATTTTAAACGCTATCTCGGCCACTACAAAGTTGCAGTGATAACTTCTTCAGTGGTCAAGATCACGTTTGTAGTGGCTGATATATATTTTAAAGAGGCTGTGATTACGTCTTCAGTGGCTAAGATCACATTTGTAGTTTCTCAGATTACTTTTAAAGTGTTTTTTATCATTTCTTCGGTGGACACTATCAGTTTGTTTGTGGCCAAGATCAGTTTTGTAGTGGCTGAGACAACTTTGAAAATGGCTGTGATCACTTCTTCAGTGGATAAGATCAGTTTGTTTGTGGTCTAGATCACCTTTATGGTGGATGGGATGATTTTTAATGTGGCTGTGGTGCTTTCTTGAGGGGTCAAGATCACTTTTGTAGTGGCCGATATCACTTTTTATGGGTTGATAAAGGATTGTCAGCGGCCAAGAGCACTTTTGTAGAGGCTGAGATAACTTTCAAAGTGGCTGTGATCACTTCTTCAGTGGCCAAGATGACTTTTGTAGTGGCTGAGATAACTTTGAAAGTGGCTGAGATCACTTCCTCAGTGGACAAGATCACTTTTGTAGTGGGTAAGGTAACCTTTACAGTTGCTGTGATCACATCCTTAGTCGCCAAGATCAGTTTTGTAGTGGCTGAGATAACTTTTAAAGTGGTTGTAACCACTTCTTCAGTGGTTAAGATCACTTTTGTAGTTGCTGAAATAACTTTTAAAGTTGCTGTGGTCACTTCTTCGGAATCCAAAATCACTTTTGTAATGGCTGAGATAATTTGAAAGCTGCTGTGATCACTTCTTCGGTGGTCAAGATCACTTTTGAAAAATGGTTAGAGAGAATGAAAAAGTATTAAAGATTTTATAAAAGTAATCACAACGATTTATACTATATAAGTAAAGGTTAACATGAACGAGAAGTCCTGCTTGTATCCACTAAGAAATGTTGGTCATTGTTCAAATGGAGGTACAACTTAGTGCTTTGTTGTACATTTCGTATTTAGCAGAAATAAAATGTTATGAATCTATGTTAAAGCCCTTGATAGGGACTTTCAAAGATGTTGGTATATTTTTTTAATATGGGTTTGCCATTTTTTGTCGATATATACCCTTTTTTTAAATAGACGGCGGCCATTTTGTATTTTTGTCGTTTTTCATATAATATAATGTTTTTGTTGAATATAGCTCTAATTTTGCTTGATGTCCATTATTTCGATGCAGAGTCAGTGAAAAAATCAATGGTTACAGGCAAAATGCAAAAAAATACTTATTATTTTAGAAAACAGATGGCGGCCATTTTGTATTCCGTCATTTTTTATATAATTTAATTTTTTTGTTAATATAGCACTAATTTTGATTGATGTCCATTATTTCGATGCAGAGTCAAGTAGAAAAAATCAATTTTACAGGGAAAATGCGCAAAATTACATATTCTTTAACCGTAGCCTAAATGTGGATACATATCAAAAACGTTAGATGAAATGGTGTTTTCCAGCGGGGATTTTTTGTCGTGGATTTCGCTGATTTTTCAATTTAAATTATGTTCAGGCATTTATGGAGCTATCAATATTTGATATATTGCAATGATCTATATTCAAATACCGTTAATATGGTATATAGCAGTTGCAGATCGGTTTACAAGAACAGAAAGAACATACATTTAAGTAACCCTACCCCCTTATTAAAAAACGTCAAAAAAGTTAGTTACTTATTCCTTATTCCTTATTCAATAAGGAATAAGTAACAGTTACTTATTCCTTATTCGAACGAATAAGGAATAAGTAACAGCTACTTATTCCTTATTGGACTGAATAAGGAATAAGTAACAGCTACTTATTCCTTATTGGACCGAATAAGGAATAAGTATCATAAACGTATTCTTTATTAGAAAGAATAAGGAATAACTAACTGGTAACGTATTGCTTATTCGAATTTGGATAAGTAACACTAAAACAAAACAAAAATAAAAGAAGCAAATGTATGCTCACGCTCCACAAAATATGCTGATATACTACTAGTTCTCTGTGTAAAAAAGAGTTAAATCAATAACCTGGCAATATTGACATGCACAAAGAGCTTTAAAGGTATATTCACGTGTTCAGACTTGAATAAGGAATAAGTAACTGGCTACTCTTTGAATAAGTAACTGGTACTAATATGGTGAAAACCACTTTAAAATACGAAAACACATCTAGAATACCCTAAAATTCGCCAAAATACATTCATATACTTGTAATTTTATGAGTTAAAAGAGTAAAACACCAATCGGATCGCATTAAAAGTAGTACAAGTCTTGTTACCTACTCGGTTTTGAATAAGGAATAAGTAACTGCTACTTATTCCTTATTCGCGTCTGAATAAGTAACTGGTACTATCTCCTAAAATTACAAGCATATAAACGTATTTTGCCGATTTTTAGGGTATTGTAGATGTGTTTTCGTATTTTAAAGTGGTTTCACCGTGTTAGTACCAATTACTTATTCAAACGCGAATAAGGAATAAGTAACCGGTTACTTATTCCTTATTCAAAGCTGAATAAGTAACAAGACTTGTACAACTGTTTGTGCGATCAGATTGGTGTTTTACTCATTTATCTCGCCAAATTACAAGTATATGAACGTCTTGTGTCGAGTTTTAATGTTTTCTAGCTGTATTTTGGTATTTTTAAGTGTTTTTACCGCAAATAGTACCAGTTACTTATTCAGACGCGAATAAGTAACAGTTACTTTATGATTTTTATGATATTTTAGTCTATATGATAATATAAAAAATATTTGTCTTTACCTTTTTCTTTGAAATCGAACATGGCATGTTGTTTAATACCTAAAATTAATGTTTAGGTTCAAACGTGTAAAGGAAATAAATGTAATTTTATTACGTAAAAATATTGTTGTTGTCAAATAAATGCCCATAATAATGTATTTTTCGTGTGTGTTGTGTAGCCCCTTGATATATGTCCCTGACTCCCCTGCATATCCCCCAAATGCCTTCTTGTGTTACTTCATATTTATAGGATTCATGTCCACGACGCTTGCTGCTGGATTGTCGTTCTGTAAGGGGTTTTGTCAAGTTAAACAAAATCCGAGAAAAACTCGGAAGCGGTTGTCGCGTGGAGGCATAAAAATTGGATAGGGAAGTGGGTGGGTGGGGTCTGACCAATCCGAGTTTTTCTCAGATTTTTTTATTTTGTTGAACTTGACAAGACCCCTAACCGCAGTCCGGTGACATTTTAGATGGTGTTTGTGTAGTCTCTTCACACTTGTTTTTATTTAAAGGGACTGCGTGGGATGATACCAATTTTATGATTATTTTAATATAAAGCAGTCTATCCCCCACATCATAATTTCATTTATTATTTAAAAAAACATTTTATAAGAATCCAGTGACAACCGAAGCATACTATTCTTACCCCTAAAGGATAATTAATGTAAGCACAGCATTGGGCTATATGTTGATGCTGTTGGACAGACATTTATGTGCTGCAGTTGTATCTCCCCATGTCCCGATTTTAAGACACCAATTAGCGGCGACTGCTTTCATGTGTAGATTGTGTTTTTACATGGCAATATACGACCAGGAAATCAAACTAGTTTAGTCTTTTTCCGTGCTTTAAAGTCGTTTTTTTATTATTCTGTATTTTTAGTTAAGATCAGTAGGCTATATATAGCTTCATATAAATTATATTTTCAAAATTGACAAAATTGAAAATTCTTATCCCACGGGGTCCCTTTAAATAAGTCTTTTTATGATTAGGCCTTTCAAAACATCGCTTCGATAACTATGAGCCGGGTTTATTTTTTCAATCTTTGTGTAGGACAATATAACAAAACAGTTTGAAAACATTATAAAACGTTGTATGATCTTTTCTAACATTTACACAACATCGGCACAACGTCTTCGACGTCTGTTCAACATAGAGTATTTCTCAAAATGTAGGTTCCTACATATTAACCATCCTATTTTCAAGTGATATTCTTATAGTGTTTATTTCAACATATATAGGCTACAGTAAAATGAAAAAAATATATGGACCTAAATTAGACATATTTTGCATGTGGTCATCATTAAAAATCGCCCCTGGTTGGTAGCTTAAATAAACATACTGCAACTGTATTTAGAGCAGCTGGGTCGTTCTGCTTCACTGAACCATAATATTTACATTGTGACGGACCCCAGTCATGCGGACGTTGACCATGCTGCGCATGCGTGCCTTTGCATTGTGCGCCCACATCGTTTACTCAGTGAATCATGACCTCCAGGCCAGCTACTTTGAAAAAATGTTTAACACTCGCATTCTCAGCAAGCATTTATAGTTTAATGTCGGGACTCAGTCTGCAACGTTGCCCGCGCAGTTACTTATTCCTTATTCAAAACCGAATAAGTAACAAAACTTGTACTACTCTTTCTGCGATCCGATTGGTGTTCTACTCTTTTTTTTCTCATAACATGACAAGTATATGAACGTATTTTGCCGACTTTTAGGGTATTCTAGATGTGTTTTCGTATTTTAAAGTTGTTTTCACCGTATAAGTACCAGTTACTTATTCAAACACGAATAAGGAATAACTTATTCCTTATTCAAAGCCGAATAAGTAACAAGACTTGTACAACATTTTGTGCGATCAGATTGGTGTTTTGCTCATTTATCTCGCCTAATAAGTACCATTTACTTATTCAAACGCGAATAGGGAATAAGTAACCAGTTACTTATTCCTTATTCATAGCCGAATAAGTAACAAGACTTGTACAACTTTTTGTGCGATCAGATTGGTGTTTTACTCATTTATCTCGCCAAATTACAAGTATATGAACGTCTTTTGTCGAGTTTTAATGTTTTCTAGCTGTATTTTGGTATTTTTAAGTGTTTTTTTACCGCATATAGTACCAGTTACTTATTCAGACGCGAATAAGGAATAAGTAACAGTTACTTATTCCTTATTCAAAACCAGTTACTTATTCCTTATTCAAGTCTGAACACGTGATTATACCTTTAAAGCTCGTTGTGCATGTCAAAATTGCCAAGTTATTGATTTAACTCTTTTTTACACAGAGAACTAGTAGTATATCAGCATATTTTGTGGAGCGTGAGCATACATTTGTTTCTTTTATTTTTGTTTTGTTTTAGTGTTACTTATCCAAATTCGAATAAGCAATACGTTACCAGTTAGTTATTCCTTATTCTTTCCAATAAAGAATACGTTTATGATACTTATTCCTTATTCGGTCCAATAAGGAAT
Source organism: Flabesymbios commensalis (assembly GCA_964017125.1). Classification (NCBI taxonomy): domain Eukaryota; kingdom Metazoa; phylum Annelida; class Polychaeta; order Terebellida; family Flabelligeridae; genus Flabesymbios; species Flabesymbios commensalis. Next base: position 17,388,217 of record OZ024915.1, on the reverse strand, counting down.
AAGTAGCTGTTACTTATTCCTTATTCGTTCGAATAAGGAATAAGTAGCTGTTACTTATTCCCTATTGAATAAGGAATAAGGAATAAGTAACTAACTTTATTGACGTTATTAAAAAATATGCGACGTTGTTAATAACATATTTAGGGTACCTCTATAACGTCGTCAAAATAGGGTTTGCATTCCTATATTTTCAATGTTAACATTCGATTTCGTGTTCAGTATATCCCAGGGCTCCAAAAAAACTTAGTTTCGTTGAGATGTGGGGGGGGGGGGGGTGCATAGTAGCCATATCTAGCCCATGGCCTAAAGAGCATTCTTTTTCGCCTTTAACGTGCTTATCAAGTATATACATACCGTTTTCTGCCTTTGATTTGTCCTTAAAACGAAAGATGATGCAGGAGAGGTGCCTTATATATGCTGGTTTGGCAAATGTGTTTATTCGGATTGTAGATATGTAGACTGAGTAATTTTCACCCATTAGAAGTTGTGGGTCACGGTAGCGAGACGCAACTTCAACTAGGTGAATTTTTAGGCCCGGCCGTAGGCCGGTAGCCTATTAAGTTTATTTTTCCTGAGTTTTTGTCCTATTTAGGGAAAAGAGAGGTGCTGTGTGCGGGAAACGGTTGATATTTCTGTACACCAGTCCTTATGAACATGTGCAATATAACGTTTGAGGTCCCTGGGTTAAGTACTTTCGTCTTTAAAAAATATGCAGAGAAAATATACCTTCACGATTAAATATAGTGATGAGAGCCTAAAGGGTTTTGTTTGAAATAATGTTGGCCCAGCGTCGTAGACAGTGGCCCAGCATTACATCAGCATTGGGCCAATGTATCGTGTTATCTGGTGTTTCTGGCGCCGGGATGGGAAGCGTCACCCACATAGTCACCCGCATTATAGAGTTAACTCTATGCCCGCATGCAGCAGTCAGAAAACACGGTACAACCACCCAAGGCTGTCTCAATGTCGGGCCAGCGTCGAAGACTGGGTCAACATTGAAACAGCATTGGGTGAATGACACGTGTTTGCGCAAACAATGATGGATTAGTTCTGGGCCAGCGTCGTAGACGATTGCACGGCATTGAATCAGCAATGGGCTGCGACGCTGGCCCAACATTGAACCGGAATTTGGTGGGTAGGCCTACATCCTCTGTACGGGGTACATCGTAGGCAAGTATTGAATGAATGCTGGCCAGCACTGGCGATAGTGGTCGAAGTAATAAACGTTGGAAATATATTTAAACTTGTCTCCTTGGTTCTTTCCATAAAGCGGCATGATGCCATCAATTTTCGTTTTTAATTTTTAATGAAGTAGTGTATCCCACAGATACTTATTTCAATTTGTTTAGATTTTTCAGATTTTCAAAAGAATTTCTTAAAGGGACTGACCCAGGCTAAAATCATCAAAAAATCGGTGATTTTATTTTGGCTTCTTAATATGACCATATGATGTAAACATGTCCATAGACTAAAACTGCAAAAGTTTTTTTAATTTTTGTGCTGCGCATTCACCAGTTGGGCTAGATATAGAGACGAAATTCCTGATTCCTAATTATTGACAACCATGTCAAAAATTAGAAATACGGGAATTTCGTCTCTATATCTAGTCTAACTGGTGAATGCGCAGCAGAATTTTTTTTAAACTTTTGCAGTTCTAGTCTATGGACATGTTTACATCATATGGTCATATTAAAAAGCCAAAATAAAATCACCGATCTTTTGATGATTTTAGCCTGGGCCAGTCCCTTTAATATATAGGCCCTATAACAATATTTATAAGAATCCAACAATAACCCAAACATAAGGTGTATTTGTAGGATCCTGACATCGCTTAGTCAATGTGGAGTGCCATATTGGTGACCTCGACGACTGATTGTTCACGCAACAGCATTTTCACCTAGACACCGGGTGAAAACTGCTGTTTTCAAGGATAGTTTCATAATTTTAGGGGATTTTTTGAAAAAAATCATCCGCATTTTTTTCACAAGGTACGTGAAAGCTGTAGGTCAAAATATATGTATGCCAGTATTAATTAGTTAGAAAGTGTTACCAGACGAGAAGCACGTTTTTTTGCGTCGAAAACGGCGTAATTTTCTAAAAAATTTGGTCGAAATTCCACGTGTTTGGCGCCTTTTCAAGATGGCGGCCTTGCCGATTCTCTAGAAGAATCTAGAAAATTACTCTTATAGACATAGTCTATCATTTTTATAGTAAGAGTTTGTTTAATGCCTTTATCCTACTAATGCCACTGTAGGCGAGTAGGAGGGGGGTATTTTCTATAACTTATTTTTATCGTTGATTACCATAATTGGGTAACTCGATCTTAAAGTCCACAGACGAAATCTCGTCAAATTTTTTCACGATTTATCCAAAAATCGACAGAAATTTTTACTACCGCTTCGACTCGGGTAACCTTTAATAGGTTTAGGGCCAAAATAAATTGTTTCCCTAAATGAATGCCAATAAATGGTCTTATTTGGTCTGATAAAATATTCCCAGGACCGTAGGTCAATATTTTGCACTATTATCATATGTTATTTCAGAGATTGCTGAATATTATATTTGTATTTGGTAGGTGAGCGCCATCTTGGTCGCTGGTCTCCCTAACTTAGCTCAAAGCTCGCCGTGGGCACCCACGTGTTCCCCCCTACCCGGCATGCATCGGAACAGTGAACCTGTGCCGCCGCACCACATTAGCATAAAGTAAGCCGCCATTTTGATTTGGTGGAGATTATTAGTCACGTGTTCCAAATTTTACGAATTTTTTTTTTAATTGTTTGTAAATTTTCTTTTTCAACACGGTTGAGGGAGAAAATGTGTAAATAAGTCGTTTCGAAAACGAAATTATATCACTATACCTGGATTCACCTTTCACCGTGGTGGATGCTTTTTCGCTCTCATATCGATATTTACCGTTTTTTGTCGATTTTTTTTACTTATTCACTTACTTTGTATGATGGGGCGATTTAATTTTCAGACGATTATCGAATTGAGTGAGGTTACTGGCTGTGAAGTGAGAAAATAAAAAAACATCTCCACAAAATTACGCCAATCATGTTTGTTGATCTTTCCTCTTGTCCACATTGTCTGTCATCCTGGTACTTTGGCTCAGCCCACTCATTGGAAAAGGTGACCATTGGCTTATTGACAAACGGGCCATGTTCATGCTACGCTAGCAGCTAAATGGGAATAGTTTGGAGAACTATTTAATGTAAAGTAAATAGACTATGACAATCAATGCTTGTTTTGCACGCATGGTAGCACACACAGAATATATATGGTATGACATGTAGAGATTTATCAGCTCTTTAAAAAAGATACATGGGACAATCGACATGTCAGGTGCGACCCCCACAGTGACACCACTAAGAGTTGTGACTTGTGGCTGGCAATTAGGCCAACATCATGGTTAACTATATATCACCTATAATAATGTTATCTTCTTATTAAAATATTGAAATCAAAAAAGTAGACGTATTTCAAAGAAAAAATATTATTAGGTACCAGGATTTCCGCCAGTGAGGGTACGGACCCCCTCCCACTCAGCACCTAAGGGGGGATATCACCCCCCCCCCCCCTTGGTGGCAAAGAAAATGAAAGTATTTTTCTCTCCCCAGACCCATCAACCCCCCCCTAATCAAACATTTCTGGTGGAAACCCTGGTTACACAGTTCGATTTTATAACTTATTGATGTGGCCTACGCGATTTATACTACATTATTATGTCCATGATTTCCCCCTTACACATTTTTGTATAGTTCTGAACATGTAGCGATATTATTATTCACACATTTCTTAAAGGGACTGGCCCAGGCTGAAATCATAAAAAAATCGGTGATTTTATTTTGACTTCTTAATATGACCATATGATGTAAACATGTCCATAGACTAGAACTGCAAAGTGTTTTAATTTTTGTGCTGCGCATTCACCAGTTAGGCTAGATATAGAAACGAAATTCCTGATTTTTAATTATTGACAACCATGTCAAAAATAGGAAATAGGAATTTCGTCTCTATATCTAGCCTAACTGGCGAATGCGCAGCAGAAAAATTAAAAAACTTTGCAGTTCTAGTCTATGGACATGTTTACATCATATGGTCATATTAAGAAGCCAAAATAAAATCATCGATTTTTTTATGATTTTAGCCTGGGCCAGTCCCTTTAATTGAAATATACAATTGAAATATTTCATGTTTTTGAAATTCTAGAGGAACTATTCAACATAGTTGACCATAGTTGTTTTGTGGATAATCATTCGCACTATATGTTATATTTCGTGAATACATTATTGTTTTAAACGAGTACAATATGTGATGAAGCTGGAGTTGTAGTAGCTACCATTTCATGTTGAGGCGAGAGTGTTATAAAAATATTATGGAGCATGAAATTGTGGCAATGATAATAGAGCAATAAAAAAATACTCTATTCGTTAAGGTGTGGTTGGATTGTTTGGGTTTACATTTCCACCCAGTCAGCTGGTAAAATTAGGATATATAATATCAGGCTTTATTTAGCAGGATCAGGGCTCTAATAACAACGAAATAGGCTTCAAATTTTCTCTCAGTCACAGAACTTTCGGATTTTGTCATCTTAATCATGTGGTGGGTTGATTGTGTATGTGCTCTCCGCAAGCTGCGATTATGTACAGCAAAAAAATGACGATCATAGCCCGGGGATTACAGCTCAGAAGGCCTACAGAAAAAAATGGCTGGGGGGGGGGGGGGTGTGCCCAAAAAGCCCCTCTTTTTCAGGCGATGTTTCGAATCATTGATTCAAAATATTTACTTCTGGGGTAATTCACCTCATGGGGGTGGGCCAACACAACCTGTGCACAGAGCATCGCAACCTAGTAGGCTACCTACTAACTGATCAATTAAAAAAACTAGGCCACCACCCTATTTTAGCCAAATTCAAACCTTGCAAGGAGTATCAAGATTCTTTCAGTTTATGTTATTTTTTATTGTTGAAATGATTTAATCTATTTTAGCAATTCAAACTTTTAATGTACCAGGCAAGTTTCTACTTTTGTAGGTGGACCATTCTCATTCATCAAATCCACTATCCTTCCACTAGCGTCAGCTAGTGCTAGTGTGGTCCTGAAAAGGAGGCTGTAGGTGGACTAGTACCTAGCCTTAGTGGCTGAAACAGGTTTCGGCCACAGATTGACCCCCATACTGACTGCTCAGTGTCTTTTTCTGTGACATGTGCACATGTCTTACAGGCCCTGGTCAGCGAGGGTGATTGAACCCGTACAAAATCGTGTAACATTTCTTTGGTCGATCATATCAAGGACTTGTCCTTGAATAATCAGGTCGAAAATAGTTTTTTTTACTTAGAATCAGTAACATTTCAGTTAGGCCTACATGCCCGCATGCTCAGCCCACAGCCTGCACAGTCATTAAAAAGGGTTACCTTCATTACCCCCTCGACCCCACGACCCACAACCCTTGACCTTCTACCCTCAACCCACAACCCCTCGACCCACAACCCCCTCGACCCACAACCTTTCCGAATTACACCTCAACCAAAGTTAAAAATGGTTTAATTTTGGTTTAATTTATAGACCTAATCGTGTAAGGCCTATTGATGGGCCCTTTTCATTTATATCGTAGGCCCAATTTTTTTATCAGGCCCAAAATCAATGAATAGGGCATAATAGATTCTGTGTCGGTAGACCTATATCCTATTCCTATATGCGCGCGGCGTTTACAAGTCATAGCGTCCCTGTGCAGACAATGTTGTGCCAGCTGTGGAGATGCTGGCCCAGTATTGAGACAACATTGGGTGAATTCCCCGATTCACCGCTTGTGTTTGCTTTGATGCCCGCTACAGCGCCCATGTTCCTGAAACTGGGCTCATAATCTATAAATAGCACACGCTCACCGAGTTAGCTGATACAATGAAGTATGGGAGAGGGGTGTCTATGTAGCACTGTTTTCACTGAGTAACCATTAAAGGAATTCCTGTGTTTCGCAGAATAGGCTTAATTATATATAATAATTACATAATTGATTTACCAGCCTGCAGTGGGTCTCATATGCATGGTGACTTTAAGTTCCCAGAACGGGTTAACTAATTTTGAATGTGGGAACTTCGGAAACTTGTAGCGTCCCGATATATATTAGGCCTACTTGAAGTAGAAATATTTGGTTACTAGACGGGATGCCTGCCTGACATTTCGTTTCCATTTTCGGGCTGTGATCGCTATTTGTTTACCATCAGGGGTAACAAATATTTTGTTGTTGTTGTGGGTCGAGGGGTTGTGGGTCGAGGGGCTTGTGCGTCGAAGGTCGAGGTTTGTTTGTGAGGGTTCGAGGGGGTCATGGGGGTTATGAGGGTAACCATTTAAAAGTTATAATGGAGATTTTTCGGACCTTGGGGTCAAGATCGATCTCAGTCACCGCCATGTTGAATTTTCGGGTAAAGCAAATACATCTATCAACGGCCTCAGAGAGAACGACACGGCTATGGTACCTTATGACTATGATTGCACAAGACCTACTTCATTGTGATTAATATATTACATTTTATTTTTAATGTTTCAGGGCTAGGCTCTCTGGTATTTATTGTCTCTCTTTATCTTTATCTGCAGTAAAGGGGATGTGAACCATGTGAGGTGCGATTATAATGCTCAGTTATTGGGCGTATGTCCATTTATGCTTGGTCATCAATAATCAAAGACATTATATATATTTTTTATTATTATTGACCGCTTAGGCTACATGTCAACTTTGACATATTGGTCATTTTGTTTTCTTTATTTCTTTATATGTTTTTCGATGCGGCGCAAATCGGTTATGAATATGTTTCTGTCGTCGTTATCTCATGAATTTGAACAGTTTGGGTCGCTGCATATGTGTGTACCAAGGAAAGATATCGGCCGTCGTGGGACTCGAGCCTGATACCCCCTGAGTTAGCCGATGAGCCAACCTGGCGCTACAATATATGAATAATTTTTATTGTCAACATCAATCAATCACCCATATTAGGCCTATATAAGCTATGTCGGTCACTTATTAAGTGAATTTCTAGCCATATATGCCCAGCAAACTTATGAGACGTTGGACCAATTTGCAACGCTGCTTTCCCGCTGGACCTGCGTCGCAAACGGATATCTCGAAAACCCACTCGACCCCCTCGCCCCTCGACCCACAACCCTCGACCCACGACCCTCGACTTCATTTTTGTTAATGGTTTTTTTTTATAGTCTGTTTATAAAATTCGGGAAACAATATCAGGTCAATGTTGGCTCACCGTCTGCGACGCTGGCCTAACATTGGCTGAAAGCCTCATGTATAATATTTTGGATAGAGGCACGATACGCAATATATGCGGGCACTTGATTAGGCGTATACATGTATAGCCTGCCATCTGAGAAATGAAATGAATCGGGCTTTAGGCCACCTTTGTGCACATATAGGCTAAACTGGGCCAGGAGAACCTCCTGAGGATGGTGAGATGATTGAGATGACACTGTCCTCCAGACACAGGATTCGAAATTCGAGCCCTGGCGGTCTGAGGCCGAGCACGCTACCTCTCGGTCACATTTTTTGTTTCTTTCAAACCGCCGAGACCGGGAACCGAACCCCCGAACTCTGGCGTGAAAGGCAGCGGTGCTAACCACTACCCTAGGGCCCCCGCCCCTATCATCTGAGTCCCACCACTGTCTTACATTATAGCTGGCCCAACAATGTTCCAGTCCAATGATAGCTAAGCACATAAAACACTAAGCATTGAACCAATGTTGGATTATTGCTGGGGCAACTTCTGTAACGCTGGCCCACCGCTTGCGATGCATGTGCCAAAGCGTGTGACTGAATGAAGCTGGGGAGTGATATGCCGGGTGATATGAGTGGCAAATGTTTTTTACGCACCACAAAACAAGAGGCATTCATTCCCATGCTTGGGTTAATATACATAACAGTTAAAGTTAGACAAGCGTCCTACACAGTCACAGTGACTCAACATTAAAATGGGTTTGGCCAGCTGTAGGCCTACGTGTATTCATAAAACTATATTCGATGGCCACCCATTAAACAAGATACATTAAAGGGAGGGTGTTAAGGTTTTAAAATATAGTTTTGGCCATTATTTTGGCTCAATTATACTATTCAAAGTACATCCCAAAATAAATCATCATTAAATTTTTAATATATGCCACGAAAAAGTGCATTTGAAGTAGGCCAAATGGATCTCATATTGAGTGTCATAAAAAACGCTCCCACTATTAGCAGCTGCCGTGTGACGTCACACGGTGAAGTCGTATGCATACAGCAGTCCACTTACACTGATCCTATAGTGATCCCGCAGTCACTACCCAGTTGTACAGCGTCTTGCTCATGGATTGTCCTACAAAGTTTTAATGTCATCTTTGTTTGAATTGTTATCATGCCAAAACGTTGCGTCTCCGGTTTGTGTAACAATACAAATGAAGATGTTACAGCACTAATACATGGCCAAAAGATTCCCAAATCGCACGCAAGTGGGATCGTTTTGTGAAACTCGACAGAGCTAGCTGGAAGCATGGTAATCCCGCATATGTTCTGTGTGGTGTTCACTTCAGACAACTTAATGATTTCATATCTTATGGTCAGTGGAGACATACATTCAGTTTTCACTCCCGGCCTACCCAGGGTAAATGTCCCAGAATAGATCTAGATCAAACGTCTAGTTCTAACCGTTAGGCCTACTGCTACCAGGGCTAATGATGACGATGATGACTTCAACACCCCCATAACCACTTATTACTACCAGAACGCATAGCAATCACGACTGTTTTCAATTTCAGCTACTTAACTTTTATACACGTAGAATTGTGGTTCACACCTGTGATACCAGATTGCATTAGTCAGATACATTATTATATAAATGATAATTTTTTAGATAAAACTGTTCATGAAAACTCAGCCCCACGGGGAACAAAAAAAATTCATATTAGGTGATCAGGCCTACATACTGACCGACCCAGGGTTGTCACCAAAAACTTGGAAAAATTAGTAAGACTAGCCAAACGGCGCTAAAAACAAAATTATTATGTTTATTTACAATATTTCAAACTCTCGCCTGATAAAAGTCAATAAGAGCGCCGTTGGGGTTAAATTCCATAATTTTGAGAATTATTTTGTAAATAATTCAATGAATAAATACGACCGAACTTCCCATACCTTTGTTCTGAGACGTCGAACGCAGATGGTTTAACCATCAACATGCTACACTTTTTAATGAGAAAAGGAAAATTCCTGTGACGTATCGACATAAACCAGGGAATTACCATGATGACATCGCCTACCCAGCAAACACAAAACATTTGTAGACCTATAACACTTATACAATGCTGGAACAACGTCGGAGACGTTGGGCCAGAGTTGTACAAATGTTATACAAATGTTTTGTGTTTGCTGGGTAACCACATTGGTCCAGCATTGGCGGTGATGGGGATTTAGACAAATTTGTTGTGTCCGAGCCGTTACGCTTCGCAACTCGCATCAGATCCGGCGAAAGGGGGGCATGGGGTCATAAGCATTTATGGCAGGGCGGTTAACAAGGATGCGCGTTGTTTGAATACAATGTCGATCTTTGATGGAAGTGAAGAGAGAAATTCTCAAATTCGACGTTTTCGAAGCAGACCTTCTTTCTGATTCTATTTTCCTTGGTTTAACTTTCGTTAATAGGCTACCAAATATCATCAAAATCGTTTGAGAATTTTGACTGAGTCAGAGTGAGTTGACGGGGGAGTTCACAGGCTCACTACTCTCCGAGAAATCGGATAAATCTCCATCGCAAAAACATTTTTTTTACCAATAATAATAAAAATTAAGTAAAAATTAAATTAGCTGTTTTAATTAATATGATATGTTCCATTTATTGATGCTCACCCAACCTTAACCTTAACACCCTCCCTTTAAAGCAACGTCGGGTGAATGCTGGACCAGCGTAGCAGACGGTCAGACAACATCGCTTGATAGCCAGGTTAGCATCACAATAGGCCTATATAAATTTCCCGAATGTTATTATTATACAAAAGTTATAATTATATAAACAAACAAAAACTGTTTTTAAATTCATTCCATTCACTTATCTTGTTCAACATTTTCCTTATTGTTGCTTACCAGTTATGTAGGCCTACTATATTAAATCTAATCAAATCAATATGATTTATTCAAACAAAATACAAATATATCAACGTATACCAGTGTGTACAACGCGCATCCATAATACAGAACAGCACAGTACAGCACAGCATACGTGATTATCTGCTTCAGCCGACACGGCTAGCAATCAGCATCAGCAGTATTCTCAACAGCGTCTACTGTCCGGGGACTCCCCACATTTACTGTTACGTCACAGCATAACCAGATCAGCATCGACTTCAGAACATTATACGATGTCTGCAGTCATTTTATTATAGGCCTACCTACCTGCATCAGCCTTACATATTATAATAATTTCATATCCGGCATATTTTCCTCAGATCACATATTATTCAAATCAGTATGGAATGTTTTATTTATAGTGATTTTTTTATTAATTCCAGTTTAATATTTTTGTGACTTATATCGCCTCCGATTTTTTACGATACATCGCTAACGATTTTTTACGACGATGCATAGGTCTATTTCTATTCACCGCACGTCCGGTGATCTGTGATCTGACGCAGACATGTGCGTTTTTTAACTTTAATGTTTTTAATGTTTTTAATGTTTTGCCAACGCAAGAGGGAGACTTTTGCGTTTGGTGCGCCGGCAACTAGCTGGTCATGTCCCACACGTGACATTTCGTGGAACAACTAGTTCCACTGCACATCGTTCAATACATGTTATCATGTCTTTTTGCGACCAAATCGCAGAATCATTATTTTAAAACCTGTGGTAGGGCACGTGCCCGAATCAGGTACGTCATAGCGTTAACGCATAATGCAACTCAAGGCTATCACACGGTGAGACGCCAGCTGTGATCGCTCATAATAAAGGCCAACTAGGCCCGAGCACGATCATTCAGTTTTTTACTCCTCGCGCTAATAGGGATTTGAGTACTTGCATTCGAATCGACCCTACGAACGAACTGACAATGCGAACACTTGTTCGATACAGTACTCGAGTACTGCCCCCTAACGACCAGCGAATGCAATAAATGGCTTTATATTTAGCATGTGTTGGACGAAACATCCACACACGTGCTCGATTCGTGCGGCTGGCACTCGCGGTTTACTATAGAGCCAAACGATAAAGACTGCGAGACCAGCCACACGCATCGCTCTATTACATTTTTCATTGTATTGTATTTTGTATTGCATGTAATTTACGTAAGTCATTTTTGCACGAGCAATTTACGTAAAAGTTCCAGTATATTTTAATTACAGAATACTAGGCTACTAAAGGCCTGGCAAAATTGTGTACAGATATGTAAATGTAAAGACATTTTCTTTTAGCAAGTTCATTGCTAAAGCATTAATAGCAATTCTGTTAATTAAATGAATGATTTGATAGCAGATGGCAGCACGTGAATAATATATCGAGGACAGTTGGAGTTAAGAGGATCGGACAATTCACGTATAATGCTGCGCTTTCAACCGCCCACAATGTAACCGCACCCGCTATATTTTTTTTAAAGAATAATATGCTTAGTATAAGAGGTTACATAATTGACAACCCCGATACTTGCACGAAGCAGTCTCCTACACGTCAGTTTGGTCCTACGTTGTCACTCAGCCGGGGGTAATGTAGGATCCTGACATCGCTTAGTCAATGTGGCAGTCATCCCCAGATTCCTGGACGCAGCCTGACGGAGATGACCGCCCCGTTGTCATACTGTGGTGTCGTGTGCATGCAGAGCAGCGTGGTGCGGCCCGTAGTATTTTTCCCTCACTTGAAGCGTGATACTCGGCAGCTCGCTCTCAACAAGTCATAAAGATGTGCCGTGCGCGGCGGGTTGTGCAATGTGGTTTTAGCATGTTAATCAATTAAACATGACAAGAGAGAAGACAGTTTCCTAGTTTATTTAATACCGTTGATCGGACGGAGAAGGAAGTTATTTGAGTTTGATGGCAAGATTGGGAGGAGTCCTTCGTCGCCCGTTATGACCCATAACGGGACCTCGGTGTAAGCTTCAATTCGCCATATTGGGTACCCCGACGTTCCTCAGCTCGCCATATATTGACCAAAAGGATGGTTAAATGTTAACACAGCATTGTTGATGCCATCGGCCCAGCGTTGGGCAGAGAATCGGTGCTGTGGGGGACCCCCCCCCCATCATCGCGTTCCCAGACCAATTGACGGCGGCAGCTATTGATGCTCATGCCGTCTGAGATGGTGGTTATCTGGGGCAGTTTTGTTGACATGACAATATACGTCTTGGAAATAAAACTAGTTTTTTTTTTCAGTGCTTTGATTTTTTTAAATGTTTTTGTATTTTATTCAGGATCAGTAGGATATATAGCTTCATACGAACATATTGACAGACATGGAGTGCAATCTTTTCTCGACGTCCAATGTTGACAGGTGAGAAATTGATTGACTGGTGGTAAAGTTTAAATAATTGCTTTTATACCGGAAACAGGGGTTCCAGTTGCATGTGGCCAATCACAAGACTGCTATCCCAGAATCCATGGACACCAGAACGCCGAGTTGTGCTAGTTCAAAGGAATGTTTAACATAGAAAAGAGCCAATACATAAATAAGTGTTTAATTTTTACAAGTACTACAAGTGCAATGGTAGGCCTACTTTGCAGACAGGAAATAAACGTATAATAGGCCGAGGCCTACTATTGGCTCATCTTTTCAACATCTTCAGCAAATCCCGTTTTCGTTTGATAATGTGAAAATCTTCATATGGCTTTGGCGAAAATACACGCAGTGGCACATGGTGAACATTTGGTAATGATTGGGATCTATTCATCAGGACTGTCATCCATAGACGAAATAATATGGTATCATAGTGGACATGGCTAAGAGGGACATTATGCAAAACATGCATAACTAATATTTTTAGTACGTTCCCAATTAACAAATGTTCACATTAATACTAGCCACAATAGTAAGTTATATGTTAAGGAAAGCAAATTAATATTGCTGGCGTAAGGCCACTATGTTTTATTTCTCTGTTTTAGATCAGAAAAAAATTCAAAAACTAATGAGGGATGGCGTAAAAAACCTTTAAGAAAAAAAACATTGAACCTATTTTTGGAAAAGTTAATGAGGGCGACCAAATAAAAAAAACATTGGACAAATTTCTGGAAAAGTTAATGAGGGCGACGGAAAAAACAAGCAAAAAAAAGATAGCTTAAAAAATGTTTTTTTTTATCTCCTGAAATGAATGTTTTTATTATCTCTCGAAATAAACTGTTTTTTTCGAAAATCGACAACAATCCAATGCGCGTGCTGGGCAAAAAAACATATGTTTTTTTGTTAATGCGCGGCCTAAATTTAATGCGAGCTCTCATCTGAAACAGAGAAAAAATATAGTGGTATAATGTAGGCCTATTCATCAGCAGCAATCTCAATATAGGGCCTGGCACTGGGACAATAACTTGGTACACAATTTAATTAGATTCGTTTCTCAAAATTTCAAAATAAATTAAACTATCACCAGAGACAAGATAAATATATAAATACACGCTGTAAACTAGTACTATAGTACACGCTGTTCATACCATTTATTGGGAAGGGAAAATGACTATAGAATACATTACATAAATAGATCTAATTAGGATGGGGCAAAACAGAAGACAGAAGAGACGACATCGCTGTTGCATGATATGGATAAATAAATGGCCCATATTTCCGCGAAAAAATTTGGTCAGAATAAGCTATATAATAATAAATTGGACATCAATATTGTATTAAAAATATTGAGTAGCGAGTGGAAACTACTACTGAAAACTGATAGCTCCTCAAACTTGGCACTATACAATAATGTGACAAATCACCTAAACCAAGCTGTTCTCAGCAAATTCAATTTCATGCAGTCAAAGAAAGGTATGTCTAGCTTGTGAGCAACAGGTGACAAGTGACAACTGGTGACAGCGACGAAAGAGAACTTCACGGAACACTCCAGAGCACTGAGCTAATAAAGGTATGGTCAACTGTCAAAATTCGCGGGACAAGGGTCCCCCAAAATGCAATAGTGCCCGTGGGTAAGCCAAGGGCCTATTCCATAATAATACTAAATATGCGTTTCATACCCATAGCCTTATTAAGAGCAAGTTCTCAAATCACAGCAAGTTCATATATACTTGAGCGACATCTATGAGTAACAATTCCATCGAATCTCAAAGCCCTTTGTCCTGGATCTTAGCTGGGCCTTGCTTTGCAAACAAACTGACTGTGGGTATTTCGAAACAGGTTGACCCCACGCGTGTACCGACACCCAGTGAACACAACACATTCGTATGACTTTATACAATGTTGGACCAGCGTCGAAGACGTTGGTCCGACGTTGTATAAATGTTATACAAATGTTTTGTGTTTGCTGGGAAGGAGGACTTTCTCTCAAACATTGTACATTTCTACAATGTTGGTTCAATGTTGGGCCAGCGTCGCAGACGTTGGCCTAACATTAAAACAGCGTTGGGTGACTGTCTCGTTGGAGTAGTATCCAGTCTTGTAATCAGGTTACTTTATCAACCACACTGTACTGTATGCTGAAGGCTTACACGCATGCGAGTTTAGAACCTGACTCTATCTTTAAATTCAAATTTTCAGTCACTTGACGTTGTGTCTCGCTACCGCGATACGCAGCTTCAAGTACCTGAAACTGCATGTGATTTGTAAAATTTAGGTTTCAATATATCAGTGTTCCAAAATTTGAGGCATATTTTACTCTGAACAGCTCATTATGCAGGTAGGCTACTAATAAAAAACCCGAATGTCTACTGTATAGTCGACATCAGTGCTCTAGGGAGTAATCTGTTAACAAGCAGCACGCTTAGTTCAAGAGCTACAGCAATAGATTCGGGTCATAATCTGACAAATTGTCTATAATATTGTTGCCTTTAACATTAATCTGTATATTAAATTTAGGCCAATTTTGTGAATATATAACATTATTTTTCAAATCACGAATGCACGTTGTCTCTCCCTTCTACGCGTCTTTGCGGGGTGTATTGACTTTATATTCATACATGTATACAATGAGACCAAAAAATGACAAGACTGTTTGCCATTCGGATCTACTTTTTATATGAGCATGCAGTGACAGTCGGAGCACATCCACAATATCCTGTATTATGTGACCGCCATTTATAATGATGTCAAATTGAAAAAACCTTTAGTCCCCATAGCTTATATAAAAATACTTCAGCATTGTAGTGGTTAATGCAGAGAAACTTCGTTTGGATATGCTTTCTATCGAACATGATAATTTGCCTCAAATATGCATGGTAAGCTACGCCAGCAATGTAATTTTAGTGATGGAACCCTAAAGGTGTCACATACTAAATCATCAGTTATCAGATTACCATTACATGTACCGTACATATGTTTTACGAAATTGTATATTGTACTGTATTATTTATATTTTGATTTAACCGGTAGCGATAACGAAAATTTTCAGCTCAAAATGAGAAAACATGGTACGTCAAAATTTACATTCTTTACGATTCCACCCCACCCCCAGAAAAATGTTCGGTTTGTGTTTTCCCCTTTTTCACGCACTGAAATGATTATGCGTTATATTATGCTTGTATAGCATAGGAGCCTACATTATAATAGTTACCGAACACGCTCTTCCTTGTCATCATTGCTCTGACAGATTTCATTTCAGCTAAGTTTAATAATTAAACAATATTTATCATTCTTTAATATTTTTTAACAGTTGAGCCGTTAAAAAAATATCACGCTACATTTGTTCATACTTTCCATAACGCGAGTTAAATAGGCCTATTTATTTATTCATACCAGTGGGTGACATTATAAACATGTCCAAACTGAGACAATATCCTGGATATGAACATTGTAACTAATTGGTTTCATATGTCGGCAATGTTTTATACATGCATAGATTAGCACAAGGTAGGCTACCATGGTTATCGGTAGATCTAAAACCCTTTCATCTTAGACACGACTATTGTGTTTTTTAATCTGTTTTATTAGCAGGGAATGAAAATATTTTTTAAAAAGATCAAGATATGTAAATGTCTCGAAAAACATCCCCGATTATTTATGTGAGAGACCCCGGGGTTTTCCCTGTTTTCTAATATTTTTCTCCCTAATATATTCGGGTGTGGAGTTGACAGACAAATTCCTGTCCCAAATATATTAGGGACTGTGGTGTGAAGGTTTTTAAACAAACATGTTGAG
The DNA here is from genome assembly GCA_964017125.1 of Flabesymbios commensalis. Taxonomy (NCBI): domain Eukaryota; kingdom Metazoa; phylum Annelida; class Polychaeta; order Terebellida; family Flabelligeridae; genus Flabesymbios; species Flabesymbios commensalis. The sequence goes on along the minus strand of OZ024915.1, from coordinate 17,371,921 downwards.
TAATTTTCACCCACTTGAAGTGGTGGGTCGCGTCAGCGAGCCACAACTTCAAGTGAGTGAAAATTTAAATAACAAAAAAAGGTTTGGAATCCCTACGACGACCAATTTGAATAACAAATGAATGACGGGGGAGTACCTGATGATATCACGTGACATACATGTAGTACCCGAGTCAATTGAGTTGGTCATTAGCATTGAAGGAGTATTCCAGCAAACACGATACATCAACCCAATGTTGGTTCAATATTGGCCCATCGTCTACGACACTGGCCCAACGATGAACCAACATTGGGTTGATGTCTCGTGTTTTTTGGGATACGTTATCCTACGAAATTATTTCAATTACCAACAACTAGTGCCACTAGCAGCAAATAAAACACACTACATTGTCTAGAGCATAGTGCTTTGTGATCAAGCTGATAACATATTAAATATTAGTAGTTATGTTGCCATTCTATAATACCAATAATAATACTGATATAAGCGGTCACTTTGCTAAATAAATGAATAATACTGAGAAGTAATAGTAATACCCCTTGTAAACTTAATAGAAACAAAAAAATGGCCAAATTAACAATACTGAAGTAGCAGTAGTACCATTAACATAAACATTCAAGCCATGCCATAAGTAAAATTATATCACAACTAACTTATATTATTACAGCAGAGTAATACTGACAAAACCAATAACATGGACATAGGAAATCTATAATACTGGAGTAATAACAATGGTGTACGTATCATAATCCTGATAGAAAAAAAATATGGCCACAGGAAATCAACACATTTGCTTATTAGCTGTACCATTTGTACCATTTGTGATAAATATTGATAAAAACAATAACCTTAACATAAAAATATATAATAATCAAACTAAAATCAGAAGTAATACTGATGGGAATAATGAAATGTTCGGTCAATAAATAGCACGCGACGAATACCCGAAACTATGCTGATAAAAACAAAGTATTACCAGTGAAACAACACAACTAAACTATATACACAAAGCTATACTAATCAGTCAACCAATGATCCATAAAAATGATGGCTATTTCTGATGAATACAGTATGGTGTGAGAAGTCGATAATTTCCAATATTCATAAATGTCTAATTATTGCGACATAAATGATCGCCAGTTTTACACATGCATTAGTAAGCGTGATTTCCTGCACTTTCAGCGTGCGTTGACACACGCGGTGGTGCACCCACATGAAATGAGCTCAAGACAGGCTTCGGGAACTGGGGGCAGAGACATCAATACTGGCAGTATCTTCCCATCTTCCTCTTTCCAGCCCATATCCTGGGGAGGTGGTATGTCAGGATAATTCGCGTGTGCCTGTCTCCACCCTGTTGCCTGATAGTGTGACTGCATTTTATATATGGAAAGACAATGCATCACTCGTTGGGGGCAAGAACTCGGGAGCACGGGATCTCATAAACAATAGGGAGCGGGCCTTATTCACTGTCGTAACATCTTGTGTGTTGTACAGTCTACACACAAACTTCTCTGTCTCCGCACTGGTCTCTTTGGCTAGATTACCTTTTCTCGGGTCTTTCAGAAGCTCATGGTGCTGTTCAAAGACCTTCCATGCTGATTTTTTGCTGTGGCCTGATAGAAAGGACATGACATCACCATCACCGTCACTGCCTGTCAGGGCATGAAATGCTGGGAGAGTTTCCAAAACTGTTGGCCCATACGGCATCTGCTCAACAAGGCTATGAATTGGAATATACTTCCTCTTTTTTGACGTGCCTGCTTCAACCCTTTCATCCCTAAATTTTCCATTGTCATCTCATCCACTACAAGCCGTCGCAATTCTCGACTTGTAGTGGATGAAGATGATTTGAAGTAGGTGAAAAATAAAAGAAAACTGCCATGTATTTTCATTTCAAAACCCCTGGTTGTAGGAAAATAAATATGTTTTCAGGGATGTATAATGATGCTTTAATGCATCGTGAGGGCATAAAGGGTTAAGCCACAACCTTATGTATGCCATCTTATGGAAATGAGCTATGAGGAGCACTGAACTACAGCACAGTGAGCTTTATCTTGGACACAGTGAAGGATGATGCGTGTATCTGCCTCCTCCTGGACGGGCTCAAATGGCGTTGTGTCAATACTGAGATTCGTTGACTTCACTTCTTGTTCTTCAACAAATTCACCGGCTACTATTACTGTTATTACTTGCTCCTGCCCTACCAGTTGTTCAGAGAGTCTTTGTTTTCTGCTGAAGCTAGAAAGATATTCCAGTCAGATGGTAATGGCACAACACCGTTTTCAATCATTCTCCTGATCGGTCTATTGCCTCTAGTACGTCTCATCCGTGTTCCAGATTTGATGGATACTTTATAGTACCTGTCAAATATCACATGAATTTGATTGAACGACGCCCCCACGTTCAGGACGGTAGATCTGAATACACCAAACACGTCTCCAAATGTACCCGCTTTTTTGGCTTCCCAATTGCACACACCAAAGCCTGTCAATAATAATTGATGGATTATCACCAAGTTCATTCGGGTTTAGTGCTTGTGGGCAGGGAACATTTGCTGTCAGAACGTCACTTAGGATGGATTTGGTTCCTGTACGCAGATCTCCATTTATTTGTGTTAGTGCTAATGGAACTGGTAATGGAGTTCATGACAGAGAATTATATCGATGTTGACACTTCTGCCTCTTTCATATGCAATAATGAATCGCTGGAGAACACACCTGTCTGCTTTTAATGTTTTCACTTTGCTAGAACTTGATGCTGTCCGTTCTGCATCATACAGAGAGGCAAATGTTAATATTTTGTTTTGGTGCAAAGGGTCACGGAATTTAGTATTACTCTCCGCACATAAAATAAGCCTTTCTTTAACAAACATGTTTGTTTGTTCCTGGCCTTTTATTTTGGCTACCAGAAGATCATTCTCTATCGCTTCTGTCGCTAAATCCTTTGTTGCAATATTTTGTAGTCTGATAGATATGTTATTACCAAACTTGTTGAATAAGAGGAGGGTCGACATCAAGTTATCTTCATCCAGCGAGTCTTTCTTCTGTCTTCCTTTTGTTGCTTCATTATGGACTGGTGCTTCATCATGATCAAGGTCGTACATAGCTCTGGTATCACGGGATATATGTGATCTCAAATTATAGGACAAGGCCCACCTGCTGAGGGCTGTGCAGGTCTTGGTGATCCCAATTATGCCACCTGTTTTTTTGCCTGTGGCATTCAACCATTCCTGGCTTTGATCTGGGTCAACCTGGTTGAACTGATGGCTTGACCTTTTCACAACAAAGTTTCCACTTTGAAATTCCTGCAGGACATCGGGAGGTGAGTGATGCATTTCACGTATATATATTGTCTCTCACCGGGCATAATTTGTGTGGTTGTACCTCATAAAATATAGCAGCATGGCTTGGAAGGCATACAGATGAAGCTCCCAGCTGCCATATCTGTGAGCACGGGTGAATAGAAGCAGAATTTTGACCATTTGAATGTAACCCCACCAGAATTTGAAATTTACATTTTTCTTGAGGTTCACAAATCGTTCGACTACCTATCTGTTCCCAACAGAGTAACTAACTTCTCAATATCGCCTCCGTCTTTTATCGGATTGATTTCTGTCATGAGGCCTGGATTCTGATGACTAATGTGGTCCAATAATTGTGGCATGATAATTCTCCACATAGCCTGTATGGTAATCTTGTGGATCCTCATTCCTTTTGCGTATGACTTCCCAGTTAATACCTGATCTGCAGCTCTTGGTCCGAGCAAGTAACTTTCCACCCAAGCATCTGACAGTCCAGATGATTCAATGTGCTTGCCTATGACCTTCATGGCTGTGTGAAGACCACCAAGTCTTACAATTAAGCAATTATGGTATTTATCTTTGGCCCATTTTATTTCCATGAGCCTGCAATAGAGAGCTTCATCCACAGTCAGCACTACATACTGCTGACCAAGCTCAGCTGCTATGTGCCTGCAGCGTTCAACAACTGTGTACAAAGTGTCAAGTTCATGAGCTGGAGCTTGAATTATTGGCATATACCCCACTGTTGTTAAAGGTGGATCTACCATACTTTTCACTTTGTTTACTTAAAGCTTTACAAATGGCTTCACATAACAGAACAACAAAATCAATCCGTTACCAAAATACCCTCTAAGAATTTAACATCAACTGAAAATAATTGTTAGTATTAGAAACGCTATTTTGGGCCATAACAACATTCATAAGGTGTTTGCTTTGTAGATGTGTGAATAATTTCACCATTTTGGCGGCCATTTTCTTTATTGCAATCTAGGATCACTTAGAGTACCGTACAGCTTGTCATACACCAGATTTGAATTCAACACACTCGAATTGTGTAAAAAAAGGATTTCTGCACTTTTCCGACAAAATGCCTCCAGAATTTTAAGAAAGCACAATTATGAGATTTCCTACCTGTCTGCAATATTTTTTGTTATGCTGAGATCAGTTTTAGGTCGATATCTTAAAAAAACTATCAACGTTAGGGTAGGCCTATGCACATATCTTACCTACCCCACATATTGTGGTCAATTTGCGCAAATTTTGAGGGGTCACATGACCTTCCAGGCCAAACAGTACAAACGGTATAGTATAACTGGTGGTGGTGGTGGTGATATGCTTAAAGGGGAGGGGGTATATTTTACTATTTCGGCGGAAGTGGTAGATGCATTACCAATCAAAAATTGTTCAATAGCCTCCAATAAGTTGATTCCTAAATAGTTTTAGGTGTGGACATATAAGTCCAAAAGTGCGAGTACAAAACCACCTTCAGCTACTCTAGTAATTAGTTTTCCACATGTATAACACACACATAATACACTATGGACTTATTTTTATTATCAATCCCAGCTGGAAATGTAAGATTCGGTTACAACTGCACGAGTCGTGCATGTATAATGCAAGTGTGCTCTCCATGTGTTATTATGCATTCATTTCTAATTATATTTTAAACATTGACTGAATATAAACGAAAATGGAAATGGAGGCAAGTATGTACTTGCAATGAGTAGAGGTGAATGTAGTTTTATATTCTAATATTGACATCCGGTGACACTTCAGTGGGCTACATTCATTCATCCCCTATTCGCGTTACCCGTTTATGTCATTTCACCCTCCCTCCAAGGAGCAGACATTTTTTTTCACTGTTATTCACATATTGCGAGTGTCCATTATTTGAGTGACGTGAAGCAATAACACATCACAGAGATAATCTCAGAAAACATTGAACCTAATGTTGCATCAATGCTGGCCCATCGTCTTCGACGCTGGACCAACATGAAAGCAGCATCGGGTCGACGTCTTGCATTTGCTGGGAAGATCTGGTCGAGACACGCCAGCGATCACATTACATTACAGACCTATCACTATACTATTGTGAAAAGGTGTTCATACAAGTGCCAATCTACTTTACACTCCTTCAGCAGTGTCATCTGTCCATGTGTAGACACTGCTAACCTTCGTCTCTCGCTTGGATAATAATGCAGTGGTAACCAGGTCAGCGGAATTCCCCTTCTATCAAAACCATAGCGGCAGTTTCAGCATTTTTCAGATTCCGCCAAAGCTGGTCGCTGAGTGGACCTGGCAACCTGCCGGAGGCCCCAAAGAATTCAGTCTCTCAGCGGAGTGAGAGGGCTGTCGTTCAGTCCAATCTACTTGGCTCGAACCCTAATATTGATTTCAATCAAACCAAAAAACCCATACCAGAACACCTGCTAGCTGTTATGTAAAGAATGTACACTACAAGTGCCTAACTAAATATGGATATATACATAGGTCCATAACACCCCAATAAACATAATACTGTTGCTTCTGCCGCACTTCCGGAACATATCTTGATATTTCATGCCACAAGAACGGAACATGTGTGTATGTGTGTATGTAGACCACTAGGTCATTGACAGAGCAACTTTATAGCTTGCACGTGCGAACTTGAGGAGCGAATATAGGCGAGCGACAGGTTATCTAGTCCTCCCTGGAGATTCGTGTTTAACTTGGAGTTATCAGCGAGCGCTCCTTAATTGTTTAAATATTTATCTTTAGTCAGCGCTATTATAAAAATATTTTTCGCGAGATTCTCGAATTCGCGAATTTGTCTGATCTACAGTATGTAGCCTACGAATAATGTACGTTTAGCTGTATCAGGAAGTAGCTGTCGGTAGAAATGCTAATATTTAAGTATATCTAGCAGTTAAAAGAAGGTAGATATTCTGCCCCGCAAAGCTGAAAGACAGTAACTAGTCACTGCCGCTTGGCTTTGCAGAGTAGTGTTGTCGTCTAATCTGATAAAATCATTGACTTGTTGACAGATAGGTGCTTTTCGTGACATACATCATTACATGGGCTCCTGTTTGACATGTCAAGATAAGTGGTGAAGTTTGTCAAAAACACAGAATGTCAGGAGTGCATCTGATTACAAAACCAAACTTCAAAATCACATTTACGATCCCGTATAAATTATAAATAATAAAACCATTAACGATCATGACGATGTATTGATACATTGTAATTATCATTCAGATATCATAACTTTCCTACTTCGCATTTTTTTCACATAGGCTACATTTTAAATTTATTAGATCATGCGATTTTCAGGGACAGCAAACAGGTAGTCGTGTGTTTAACCCTTTCACTACTAGTACCGGTGTAACCGCCGATATTACCCCCCACTGAACTACACCCGGGTATGTTCTGGACTATACCCTAGTGTTATCTGAAATATACCCTGGGGTATAATCTGGGAGCTCCCAGACTATACCCCAGGGTATAATATGGGAGCTCCCAGAGTATACCCCACATGCCCAGATTATACCCCATCAGATTCTGGGTGGTGTATAGTCTGTGAGATATTATATATGATCACAATCAATTGTGAATTTAATATTGAAAAGTTATCTCGCACAATTTTTAAAAAACGTATTTGGTAATAAACACATACAATGTTCTGAAAGAAGTGCAATCTGGGCAATCGGGGGGGGGGGTATAATCTCTGAATTAGCCTAAAATCGGATGGTGATAATGCAGTATATTTCAATGTTCTTATAATTTACAAATATTAGCGTCACCTGACAAAGTAGTATAGAGAAGGGGACGTGGCGCAATGGCTACCCAGCAAAACGGGGCATTCACTCAATGCTGGTTCAATGTTGTGCCAGCGTCGAAGACGGTGGGCCATCATTGAAAGAACATTTGGGAGAATGTCCTGTGTTTGCTGGGTAGAGAGCCTGACTGCATCGCCTGGAGTTATGCGTGTGTCCCGGTTTCGAATCCCGTTGTTCCCGTGTGGGGTTTTCAGAGAAACAACATCGTTTCTCCCTTTTTAATGTGACTTGGCGATCACGTTAATGGCGGTCTCGTCGAGTTAAGGTTGCGACCAGTGAATCGAAGTTAATTTCGCGCAGGGCCCCGCGCTGCGCGCTTCTCACACAGTGGTATTGGACAGCGAATTTGTTGTACTTTAAATACTAGAGTTTAGCTGTTTTATAATCATATAATTTATTATAAAAGTCGTAAATAAACCTATATCTATATATATAAAAGTATTACAAATTGTAATTGTAATTTTCAGTGCGTCTAAAATGCATCAGCTGGCGTCAGCTCTTGAAGACGTCGCACAGCCGATCTTACCTGGATAGGTAGTCAATATAGTTGTATACATGTAGGTTGGCTCGTCATCTATCAACACATGAGTATCGACATCAGAAACCACCGTCTCTCAGCCAAGAATAGCGAAGAGCTTTCTTCTATGAGCTCAGACAATATACGTTGCGGTAAATGCGATGGTATGTCATCTATCTTAAATATTGAATATTGAATTACAGAATATACTAGAAGGATTTAGTTTTTTGTGAACAAAAAACTGGTGATGTCTCCCCTCCTGCAGCATAACCACAAAGGTTGGTAGCTAATAGATGTAGTGTCAATGGGTTTTGTAATAAATGTTATTAAATGGCTCCTGTGGACAGTAGAGACCATGTATTAAGCGGAATTTATTATTACGTTTTGGTGCGAAAAACTTGTGAACCCTCCCAGCAAATGATATGAATCGGGCTTTAGTCCACCTTTGTGCACATATAGGCTAAACTGGGCCAGGAAAACCTCCTGAGGATGGTGAGTTTATTGAGATGACACTGTCCTCCAGACACAGAATTCGAAATTCGAGCCCTGGCGGTCTGAGGCCGAGCACGCTACCTCTCGGTCGCGGAGGCTTCCCACAATACTGACTTTCACACGTGGATGGGGAAGAAACATTTTTTGTTTCTTTTAAACCGCCGAGACCGGGAAATAAATGAAATGAAATGAAATGAATCGGGCTTTAGGCCACCTTTGTGCACATATAGGCTAAACTGGGCCAGGAGAACCTCCTGAGGATGGTGAGATGATTGAGATGACACTGTCCTCCAGACACAGGATTCGAAATTCGAGCCCTGGCGGTCTGAGGCCGAGCACGCTACCTCTCGGTCACGAAGGCTCCCCACAATACTAACTTTCACACGTGGATGGGGAAGAAACAATTTTTGTTTCTTTCAAACCGCTGAGACCGGGAACCGAACCCCGGACTCTGGCGTGAAAGGCAGCGGTGCTAACCACTACCCTAGGGCCCCCCCCCCCCCGCCCGAACACTCCCAGCAAACACGACGTTGACCCAATGCTGATTCAATGCTGGCCCACTATCTGCGACGCTGGCCCAATGCTGGCCCACCATCTGCGACACTGGCCCAGCATCAGACCAGCACTGATTCAATGCCTCGTGTTTCCTGGGCTGCGTTCAACCCAGTAAACACAAAACATTTCTATAATATTTGTACAATGTTGGGCCAACATCAAAGACGTTGGGCCGGGGTTGTACAAATGTTATACAAATGTTTGCTGGGAAAAGCAGCTGGTCTGGTATTCCTTAATACTGGTAATGCCGACACCGACTCAATGTCTGTTAAATGTTGGGCCAGCGTCGCCGGTGCTGGCCATTATGCATTCAGTCCTAGTCAGTACTTCAAGCTGCTGGTAGCTGCATACTGGCGGTACGTTCACGATGCTTTGAACAAAAGCTGGGTTAATGTTGGCCCTGCGTCTGTGAAGCTGGCCCACATTTAGCGTGTCGCCAAACACAACACGGTAACCCAATACTGGGCTAATGATGGGTCAGCGTCGTAGACGGTGGTCCAACATTAGCCCAGCATTGGGTCAACGTCTCGAGTTTGACCGCCTGTACGATACAAAGCGGTGGAGAGAAATATAGGGGAGACAGATTCACAGCATAGAAAACTCACGGACTGAGACAGACGGAGCGGACAAGGGTAAACCAACATGTCCCCACCTCTCTGTGATAGGGGAGACATAATTATGAAAACATGGTGCTTATGATAATAAAAAAAAAACTATTCAGTTGACGTACAAAGCTTGGCAATGCTTTCTCCTGGTGCAAATCCTTTGGTAAACTATTCCAAATGCTAACTACTCGATTCGAATAGAAATGTTTAAAGTAAAACGTCTTAGTTCTGACTTATCTCGGATAAAAGAGTAATCTGTTCTGACTTGACCGAAGTCTACTGTCAGGCTCGTAGTCACTCAATAGAGATAAATCCGATACAATGAATTAAAAAGCAGTTTGATGTATATCATCTCCCTGGGGAAAGACAATGGTAAAATATGCAAAAGCTCACAGCGTTCCTTGTAATAATTAATTGTTGGAGAATGAAGGGCATATCTAGTAAAATTTATCTGAACTTCAATAGACTCTATTTGAACTTTGGAGAGTGAAGATCGGACTGGAGCAGAATATTCAATTAAAACTATAATAAAACTTTTTGGCAAGGCAAGTGGGTATTTAAATTACTGTATCTCAAAACTTCTCTTTTTGTATATATGAAATATTAAAGGGACCCCTTGGGATGAGACATTTTCAATGTTGTCAATTTTGAAAATTTAATTTATATGAAGCTATATAGCCTACTAATCTTAGTTGAAAATACGAAAACGTCAAAAAACAATTTTAAAGCACCGAAAAAGAGCGAAATAGTTGTATTTCCAGGTCGTATATTGCCATGTAAACAAAACAAGTCAGCAATATTAAGCACTTTCCATCACATATTCCCACGTATCAGACGGTAAGATCAGAGCAGTCGCCGCTAATTGGGGGATAATTGGTGTCTCATAGTCAGGACAGGGAGGACACACCTGCAGCACTGATTGTCTACCCAACGCTGGGCCGATGCCATCAGCATGTGGCCCAATGCTGTGAAAACATTCAATCGTCCTTCAGGTATACAAATAGTTTGTTTGGGTTTCTTCTGGTTTCATAGAAATGTTGATTAAAAATATTTGTGGAAATATGAAAATTCTGAAAAAAATAAAAACATGATCCGTGGGATACACTACTTCAATGCGGAAGTAAAACCAAAATTGATGTCAACCCAAGGGACTGCTTTAAGTCAGTTTTTCCAACTTATGTACCCCAGAGGGCGGGGGCCCTAGGGTAGTGGTTAGCACCGCTGCCTTTCACGCCAGAGTTCGGGGTTCGGTTCCCGGTCTCGGCGGTTTGAAAGAAACAAAAAATGTTTCTTCCCCATCCACGTGTGAAAGTTAGTATTGTGGGGAACCTCCGTGACCGAGAGGTAGCGTGCTCGGTCTCAGACCGCCAGGGTTCAAATTTCGAATCCTGTGTCTGGAGGGCAGTGTCATCTCAATCATCTCACCATCCTCAGGGGGTTCTCCTGGCCCAGTTTAGCCTATATGTGCACAAAGGTGGCCTAAAGCCCGATTCATTTCATTTCATTTTCATTTCATGTACCCCAGAAAAACAGTGGATGTGGTAAAATCAATATTTGTTTTCCTCCATGTATACGCCCGATGTGGTATCATGATCTTTTTATATATAGCCCTGGGAAAACCCGACACGCCTTACATAATAACCTGTGATCTATGTGAATAGGGATTAACTGCTAACCGCCAAATTCTTCAATTTGAATTTTTACCCACTTGAAGTTGTGTCTCGCTGACGCGATCCACAACTTCAAGTCAGTGAAAATTATTCAGATTTGACAAAATGGAGGTCAACTGTTTTCAAATCGTGCTGATTGATGTCACATTATGGCTTTAACATGCTTAAAAGGCGGTACTGAATGTGGTAATAATTGAGTGAAAAACTCAATTTATGCGGCACCGGCGGTTAAAGGGTTAACCCGCTAACCACCGGTCCCGATTACATTCGTTAAAATTTTCCATTTTTTATTAGTACATTACATATCAGCTTTTAAACATATTTAAGATAAAACGCGACATAAATCAACAAAATGTCAAAATCTCTGACTCCCATCTTGTCAAAAGTGAATAATTTTCACTCACTTGAAGTTTTGAATCGCGTCAGCGAGAAACAACTTCAAGTGGGTGAAAATTCCTATTTTAAAGGGTAAATAGTTGAGTGCCTCTCCATGCTATCAATATCTCGCTTGCATTTCCCGCTTGCGTTACTTTTTTAGTTGGTATATTATACCGTGCTTATAACTGTCGTTTGCTTAGAAGATTTCTTCATTACCGAGTTCACATTCAAGAAGTATTCAATTTCAGTAAACAAGGGGAGCCCCCAGCGACGCTACAGTACTTTGGTTCAACGCTGATTCTATGTTTGCCCAACGTCATGTCTTCAGAGCAAACAATATAGCGGAAACATTAGATACACTAGTACCTTGTTAGCTGCATTAGAAGGCGTCTTCTCTATGGAGCACATTCATTCAACGGACGGACATAGCTGCTGACGTACATCATGTACATGTGGGACTAAGTCTGGACTGAAATAATTCTTGAAATATCAACTTACAACCAGGAAGCCATACACTGGCTAGACAGAAAGGTAGTCGTTATTTATTTGTGTTGTTTTAATAATTTATTGTAATAATACGTTTTATACATGATATCCATCGCTTTAGTACCGCAGTCCCAGTGAAGTATTTTACGCCATTTTTGCGTCGAATTTTTCTCAACTTCAAATAATATCACAAAACGATTCAAAGTGTGTGAACAAAATACTTCACCTTAGATAACAAATGATTGGGTAATGTATTTCCGGCATCAAATTATATCATTTACGCAGCAACTACCTCTGATTGCCTTGGTGGACGTACGCATCCCCAGCAAGCAAAATACGTATTTTAAGCAGAGGTTGGGTAAATATTTGGCCACAGGACCTAGTATAACCCATAAACTCAACTTCTGGACCAGAAGTTTTGGTCGCGGCTTGTTTCGTTTGACGTGAAAGTGTAATATACGTTCAAAATAATTGCTAGATAATCATAAAATAGCCATAATTGACTGTCATAGAAATGTCATTTTCAGAATAATTTAAAAAGGTTAGAGCAAGCACAAAGTGTAACCATATAGCTGCATCGAGGTATAGACCTACTTAATATTATAAAGTAGTGTGCAAGCATAACACATCGACATTTACAGGTATAAAACATCGATAGCAAATTTTATCGACAGCAGTAACACTAAAAATGACGTTACGATTAGCTTGTGAAGAGGGGTATAACAGGGGTATACAAACAGTCTCACAGTATAATTTAAGAGCAGCCAGTGGCAGATCAGCAGGGGTCGCTGCCACCCCTCCCCCCTCCCCGTTCAGTCAAGAAAACAACTACAATATTTTGGCTGATGATGATTTAGAGTACAAATGTTGTACAAATGTTTTGTGTTAGCTGGGGGACAACTAGCCGAGTAAACAACGTCTCTGGGCGAGCGCAGCGAGCCACAGAGCCGTGAATCTAGTATCAAAGTGGCTTTGATACCAACTTTAAATTGCTCTTCTGGACTTAATATGATGAGCTATGGCCAATCTAATATCATCTTGCTTATAATAAATATATTTTCTTACATATCTGTGATTCTTGAGCTGATATGTGACATATTGGACCCGAATTTACAATTCACGGCGATATAGTTTGCATCAACCTTCGCCAGTGCGACATGAGCGACATCTATGTGAGGAGAATTCGTCCGCTGAAAAAGCATGCTCAGACCGCCTTAAACTTGTTGATCAACACAAAAACACGTGCGTGCAGATACCACGTGCGATGACGTCATCTACCACGTGCGATGACGTCATCTCACAAAATCTCGCGTTTCCACCCCACTCCACCCGAGATCACTTGGTAGCCTCAAGTGTAGTTTCGGATAAATAACAAGAATATAAACTTACTTTCCCTTTCTAACAATAAAAAATCTTCACATATATGCGTCAAATATGGTAGTGAAGACGTGTACACTGCAGGTAAGTCAGCGAATTGCGATTTAACCGCGAACTGGGCACAGTTTATTTCTGTGGCAGGACAGCGGCTGTACACAATTCAGCGCCGTAGGCCGATCAGCGCTAGGGGACAACCAAAACTGTTTTTTGGTCATACCCTGCATTGGCTGTTATAGGTTTTTTCTTGACAGATTATCAATCATCAGGTGTCCTATGAGCATGTCATGCGGAAATTATGATAATATCCTTGAACGTTCGGAGAAAAATGACAAAGTCCAAAATGGCCACCAAAGCCCACAGTCAATAATAAAGAGCAAGCGTTGCATCAAGTCCTTTTCCCCAGAAATTTTATCTTCAAGAGGGGGATATTTTACTCAAAGGAAGATGTTTGCACGCGTGACACTTTTAGATCGTGCCTCGAAGACAACCCTAATTAGGGCCCAGTCACACTAATGCTGTTCGAGGTGGTGGTCAGTTCAAAGAGAGATACAGTTTGAACCGTGCGAAAGTCGGCGGTTCGAGCCGCGGTCCATAATAATAATTGGAGTGTCATATTCGGAGTAATATAAGAATAATAATGGTGAGTTCTTATATAGCGCACATACAATGCTCTATGCGCTTCACACATATTACCCCTGATCACTGGACCTGCTCATTCATGTACCATTTCAACTCCCTTTTTTGAAGCATACAGAACTTGCAGCCATTTCGGCGCTAGGAACTAGTCGCACAAATTGCATTCTCTGTCCTACCAGGTACTCATTTACACCTGAGTCAAGTAAAGCATGTGAGGGTAAAGTGCCTTGCCCAATGACACAACATCGAGATAATGTGCCAATATTGAGAGGGGAGAAACATGATATTTCTCTGAAAATCCTGCAATTTTAGCATTTTTTGGCAATTTTAGCATGTTTCAGAAAAAAATAATGAGCAGTTGTAGGCCTACAGTTCTTTTCGGAAATTTACGGATGTCACTGGCGGTCATATTCGGCTTTAGAAATAAGATTTGAGGTCTTTATTTGATTATTTATACGGTTATGTACGGTCATATTCGGTCGGTGTCGTTCATGTACGTTCATATACGATTATTGAGGGGGCTTTTCCTCGCTCTGCAACACACCTCGCTGAAGATGAACCGTATATATCCCTATCTGTACGGGAGGGTGTATACATCTGTTTCAGAGAGATACGTTCTCAAAATGAGAGATACGGTCTGGGTAATAAGCAGGGTCATTTACAGGGAAACAGCCGGAGATATAAGGTTGTTGATTCGTTGAGATAGGTTCTTATACGGTCCCAACAATGTTATATATGGGCACTTAATTGAGTTTATATACGGACAGAAAATGTTTTTTAATGAGATATACGATTGTCTCTGAAATTAATAAATACAGGCTCAAAAATTACATTTTCGGAAGGTCAAATACGGACCGACGGTGGGTGTAGAAGTGGGTGGGTGGGTGTAGAAGTTGATCGTGGCAGCAAAGTTTTTAAAATGAGGGATGTTTAAGGGTACCCTCGAGCCACAAAGTTCGTAGAATGTAATTGTGTCGTTTCCTGTACATTTCTATGATTATGATTATGCTAATGTCTGTTGACTTCATGTGGTGCATCGGCCATCTGATAACACAATATCAAATTAGAAAAATTCTACCTTGCTGTGTGAAGGACTTATGAGGTCAAAAGAGCGGATGGGGTACTCTCACGAGTTACATTTTTTCGACCCCTTTTATAACATAATCATCATTATTATGGTTATAAACAATTTTAATACCACTTTGGTCACATTTTGTCATTGGATATATTCATGATGAAACAGATGTGAGGTTTTGAAGTTTTTTCATTAAATGTAAACCCACCTTTAGGGCACTGAAAGTCAATATTTCAAAAAAACTTGAACACAGTTCGTATTATGTAACTATCCGCTTTCTGTATATTTGTATGATTATGAACATGCTAATGTCTGCTGACCTCATCTGATAATACTGTCATCTGGTACCACTATGTCAAGTTATAAAAATCACACCTTGTTGCATTAAAGACTTATGAGGTCAAAAGTCCAGATGGGGTACTCTCACTAGTTACATTTTGTCGACTCCTTGTAATAACAAAGTTGTCATTCTTATAGTTATAAACAGCTTTATTTCCACTCTTGCCACATTTTGTCATTGAATATATTCCGGACGAAACATATCTGAAGTTTAGATTTATTTTTTCAGAAAACGTAGATCCACCCTTAGAGTGCTAAAAATCATTTTTTAAAAAATAAACTGCTGCATTAAGGACTTATGAGATCAAAAGTCCGGATGAGGTATTCTTAGTTATATTTTTTCGACCACTGTGTTTTAACAAAAAAAAATATTTTTTATAATTATAAACAGCTTCAATACTACTGTTGCCACATTGTGTCATTGAATACATTTCAAACGAAACATATATACAGTTTTGATATTTTTGACAAAATAAACCTAACCTTAGAGGTCAACAGGTGCTGGGTTATTTAATATTTTCACTGTTCACCAAGACGTAACATTTCCGACACTTATTTGAGCTAGTCCTATGATAACCTCCCTAGTGATAAAATAGGAACTAGACGATTTTGAGGACATAATTATATTTTTTAGTTTAATATATCCACAGGTAAAAGATAATAAAGTTATTTTGTATTTTTAGCCAATTTGTAAATAATAAATCCAATTTTAACAACACCTAGATGCGTATCTGGTGTAGCTATAATTGTGTTTCTCACAATGCCATCAGCGATGTAGCTTCGTTTATCACCACCTTTTGATATCACCAATATCTTGTTCAACATCATGGATTAGTATCTGAGGTGGCATCAAGCAAAATCTGTGGGGGGGGGGGGGAGGACGTATCAAGAGTTAAACTAGTTCTGCTAAGTGTAGCATAGTGCCAGTTCCTGAATATGTCATGTCATAACTAAAATCAACTGCAGCATATATTCCAAAAGCTTATATATAGATATATATATAGCAATGGTTCAATAAATGTTTGTCTCCTAAATGCTGATTCATATTTACAGAACGTCCTGTTCCATTTACTTGGATAATTGACACCATACAACACCAGCATTTCCGTTATGCAGAGACACTGCTAACAAGCCCAGTTATTAAAAGAGAAATAAATGTGGATCGAGTGTAGCATACCACTCAGCCGACGATATAAGTACTACTACTATCGGCATTATGCCTCTTCTCATTCAAATATGTTTTACTGGTGTATACCTTAAATTCATAACTTGTTTCATACGTTTTTCTCAATATGTCGGTTTAATCTTTGCTAATAACTGCTGCCTTCGAAAGTTTATCATGAGCAACGTCTCAAAACTCTAAATATTAGAAAAAGTCAGTGATTGTCCCTAGCTGTTGCTGCTGGTGGGGAAGGACTTCTAGAATGTAGCTGACTTCTCACTGGTGTTCGCCATTATGTGCCCATAGTATCATATTTTTTCTATATGCTAGCAAGTACATATACGTGTAACAGTACTTTACTAACAATATAAATCTCTCATTAAATATACTTGGCTAGTATAATTATCTGAAATATTACACAACATTTTAAATTATCAATTGTTCGGTTTTGTGCGTTGTAGATAAATATTTATTATCTATAATTATGTATTTATCATTTAGTATTCCAAGACACAGATAAGAATGAAGTAATATGACCATGACAAAGTCGACATAAACTCATTTGAGGTCATTGTTATGGATATGTCATAAAACAACTTTAGAACCTACCTTCCCTTTGTAGGCAGATTACCGATATTACCCAACTTTTGACCATTGGCAACACGTCACCATATGTTATGGGCCTCAATGAGCTTTGTAATGGACATTCTAACCAAAGAATCTAGATTCCTTGCTCAACTATCAGTGGGACAGATCTATATCTGCTACAATTGACACCCCTTTTAATAACTGAAATATTGCTAACAATCTAAATATATCAGCCTGTGGTCCCACACAATCCACAACACATTACTGACTGTGACGTAAGTCAGATTTGTATGCCACCTGGTGGTGAATAATGTCTTTAAAACACGTTCGACCAGTGCTCTAGCTGTGTTAAGTTCTTTTGAAATATCGTTTTTTAGCGATCTAAGGGTGGGTTTAAAACAATAAAAAGTTTACATGTGTTTCGTCCTGAATATATTCAATGACGAAATGTGGAAAGAGTGGTAATAAAGCTGTCTATAACTATACAAATGAGGATTTTCTTGTCACACAGGGTCGTCAAAATGTAACTAGTGAGAGTACCCCATTCGGACCTTTGACCTCATAAATCCTTCATACAAGCAACAAGATACAGTTTTTATAACTTAATACTATAGAACCAGATGACAGATATACAACATGAAGGCAACAGACATTGGCATGCTCATAATCATACACATGCAGAGCAAACGAAAGAGTTACATTGTACGAAATTTGTGATTTTTTAATTGGAAATTATGACTTTCAGCGATCTAAGGGTGGTTTCATGTTTTCTGAAAAATATCATTATGTTTCATCTGTAATGTATTCAGTGACAATATGTGACAAGAGTGGTATTAAAGCAGTTTATAACTAAAAAAATAAATATTCTGTTATTACACGGGGTCGACAAAATGTAACTAGTACCAGTACCACATCCGGACCGTTGACCTCATAAGTCATTCATGCAACAAGATAAGTTTTTTCTAACCTGATATGGTGGACACAGATGACAGATATACAACATGAAGACAACAGACATTGGCATGCTCATAATCATACACATACAGAGCAAACGAAAGAGTTACACTCTACGAAATGTGCGGTTTTTTTTAATTGAAATATTGACTTTCAGCGCTCTAGGGGTGGGTTCATATGTTTTGACAAATATCACAACTTCACATATGTTTTGTCCGAAATATAGTTAATGACAGTATGTGGCAAGAATGGTAATACAATTGTTTATAGCTATAAAAATAAAGATTATGTTATTAGACGGGATCGACAAAATGTAACTAGTGAGAGTACCCCATCCGGACCTTTGACCTCATAAGTCCTTAGTGCAACAAGATAATTTTTGATACGGGGGAACCAGATGACAGATATACAAAATAAAGACAACAGACATTAAAATGCTCATAATCATACACATGCAGAGCAAACGAAAGAGTTATATTCTACGAACTTTGTGATTTTTCTTAAATATCGACTTTCAGCGCTCTAAGGGTGGGCTCACGTTTTCTGAAAAGTATCATAACTTCATCTATGTTTCGTCCGAAATGTATTTAATGACAAAATGTGGCAGGGGTGCTATTTAAGTTGTTTATAACTATAAAAATAAAAAATCTATTATTACAATGGGTCGACAAAATGTAACTAGTGAAAGTACCCCATCCGGACCTTTGACTTCATAAGTCCTTTATGCAACAAAGTATGGGCTGTCAAATGGGACATAGTGGTACCAGATGAGTGATGGACCAAATGAGGTAAATATACCTTTGCAAGCTCATAACCATGCACAAAGATACATTTGTAGAACAAAGCTACCTTTAACCTTTTCACTACCATACATGACGGAAATTTCCGTTGTCATTCGTCAATGAACGTAACCATAAAATGACACAAATTTTCGTCAAATATATACTACATTTATGTATTTTTCGTCATTTGAAGCTGGAAATTGCGTTAGCAATTCCAGCTTCAAATGACGAAAAATAGAACTCGTACACCAGTATATCTGGATCCTGGCATGCACCCCGGCCTGGAAGTCAAAGGGTTAAGTTGGAACATTGACTTTCAACGCGTAAAGGGTGGATCTAATTTCTCTGAAATATTTTAAAACTTTAGTAATGTGTCATTCTGTTTGTAATAAAAGAGTAATAGGATTTACAATGATTTGAAGATTGTTTAAAACCTTTGAGTTTTGAGTTTTGAATTATCTTGTGTTTTAAAAAATTTAGGCTTGAGGGTACCCTTGAACATCCCTCATTTCAGGGACTTTGCTGCCACAGTTAAGTTCTACACCCACCCTAATGATGTCCTAGGGATATTTTCCTGTCATAATAACAACTCAGACCTTTGCCACTTTTTGGGTCAAGCGAAGTGACACGTTACAAGACTTGGCTCCCAGACTATAAGGAGATATAAGGAGTTAATGGCTGGGCGCGGCGGGTTTGATACGCTCCAAGCCGAAATATGCTGCTCCATTGGACCACGAAAAAGACTAAACCCCTCCTGCATCGTCCTGCTACCCCCAGATGCCTCCGCCAGAGGAAACAACAAAAGGTTCTTGTCAGGGCCACCCAAATGATAAAAAAAAGATTGAACAAACAATAACGTTGTTGCAATGACTTGTGAAAAAAGATATATAACGAAATATTAAGAAATGATAAACAAAAAAATAAAATGTTGTAAACTAATTTTTCAAAAAAATAAAGTCTGATAATAAATAATTAGAAAATAATTAACACAAACTTGTAATTACTACAGCAATTCCTAGTATAGCTTGTAGTACTTAGATAGCTCAACACATTTAATTAAAATTGATTTGGCATCTGAGAGAGATGTGCGACTATTCGTTTATTTACCACTATGTTGTCATTAAACTGCTTGTAATGTGCCTGACTTGCTCCATGTTAAATTATTAACATAGAACAAGACTGCCAACTAACATCAGATGAGTTAACATGTAGTAGTTTTTACTAGAAATCAACACCAAAGTGTTAAATAAACGAATAGTCGCACCTGTCTTTGATTACGCATCAAAATAACATGGTGAAGTAATTTTGATTTGTTTATCTACGTGACAGTCAAATTATTAACTTGAGAAAGAGCCGCAACATATATCATGCTTCGGGATCTGAACTCCCGACATTGAAGACAACATCAATCTGCACAATGATGCTGTTGATCCCACGTTCATTTACAGAATATATCGGCTTTAAACATGCTGAACCGGTTTCGCTATCTAAGGAGTTTCATACACGACCGTAAATCCCATGAAACCAGAGACCTAGTTTCATTGATCAATTGACAGACGTACATAGATCTACCTGACATCCCTGTAGATCTATGAAAACTTATACTGTACAGCCAAGCGATACACAGTACGACATACATGTATTACTTAATACTATTACATAACAATGGATCAAAAACTGCAAAGACTGGTACATTAGATATCGGGATTATTGGCATGGAGGGCCCAGACTATTGTAAATCACCATAGCTGACGAAGTCGCATAAGACACCGCAAAATGTTACATACCAACACATTTCACCAAATATGTTTAATTACTTATGCTGGTACAGTATTTAGATGTCAAGGGGGGTATGATTGACCTATGCGATATCATGAATAACTATGGATAATGCAAGTGGAAAAAAAGTGCCCCTTATCGCTAAATATACAATTACATGTATTATATTTTTCTATGTTTGACAGTTTTAACCATATCTTTACAACAATTTTTTTTTTAAAGAAATTACTCGCTAATGTGGTAGATAAGTCATTTCATGCTGAATTAGGATTTTAGAGATAAAACTGTCTTTATGTCAATAACAAAAGAGCTATGTGTGTAACGTACATTCTTTCTCAAATAAAGTGTTTGAATATTTTTTGTGACATAATACACGTGAAGGTGTGTATTAAGTGAAGGGGACGAGGGTGGTTCAAATGTCAACAGTCAAAACATAACTTTAAACCTGGAATGGCAAAATAAAATATCATCTTCAAAACTGAAAAAAAATAATTCAATCGAAAAGATTCATATATTGAATAATAGCTATTTGACCTTGCGAAAACTCGCCTGTTGCGTTATTGATGTATATATTTGCTTCCAGCACTGGAAAGGTTAGATAATCTATCACGCAACATGCAAACTGTTAGCAAACACGCCGCCACGAGGGTTTACAGATGGATGCACACTGTGGAAATCTCCAGTGTATGTCAATCCAACAAACACAAACCATTTGTATAACACAAAACATTTGTATAAGATTTATACAATGTTGGACCAACGTCGAAGACGTTGGGCCGACGTTGTATAAATGTTATACAAATGTTTTGTGCTTACCGGGAACGTGCATCATCCGTGACTTAACATTATGTCATTGATGAGCAAACGTATGTGATTTCGGAACAATACTATTATATATATAGGGATAATGCGTTTATGTGGGCTGGGCAGTCATTCAATTTTTCGCTTTGTCACACTAAGCAGAATTTTAAAGAATGAGGCCAAGCCAGTGTGAAGGTGTATGGTACAAATTATTACAAATTGTCACAATGTTCTTCTGATGAATATCATTCGTTCAATATTATACAACAGTAATAAGTATGAGGGACTTTAATACATTTTATATTTTTTTGCAGAAGAAAACAGCTAACTAGCTCAATTGTAGCGTATTTTGCTATTTTGATGATATAAATATCAGATCATTTTTACCAGAGACAGTTTAATTTAATTTAATTAATACAATACCTACCAAATATCGACAATTTACTTTCCAATAACTGCACCCACACATGAATAGTGACTTCTCAAAGATCAAAATTTCGGCTGGCGCCATGCCAAAAATGTGGTCTAAATACACTTTTTCTTGTCTGGGCTATTGGTAACTATATATTTCTAAATTAGTCAGGGCTCATTTTCGAAATTTCTTCTTTGGTAAGGCATTTTTAAGTAGAATTTGGCATGCAGTTGTTCTTACACAATTTGGCAACGCTGATTCCAAATCTGCCCCATGCCAAGCTATATTTTGTGTTTTTCACACTCAAAATTCATAAACAAAATGGCCGCCAAAATTAGTGAAAATGTCACAACTTTACATCACGGCTTGGCTTACAATGAACATGAAAACATAATTTTAAAACCCACCTGAGCAACATACTTGAAGTCCCCTGAATTTCACCTTGTGCGTTTGCCGCTAGAGGACAAAATCCAAAATGGCCGCCACTGCAAGGCAATGTGCTATAAGTTTGCTTCCTAATAAAGTAGAGATGTGTTTTTGGTGTCTACATATAGGGTTCTCACACCCGGGAAACCAATTCAGAGCCGTGATAACATGTATTATCAATATTTCACAAAGTTATGGGGGAAAAAACAAATGTTGCGCCAGGAAAACGACACATCGTAGGCCAGTGTAATAATAATGATTTATTTAACATGTTTAATAAAGTCATTATTTCACATTTAGAAGCCGATGGAAACAAACGTACCGGTGATATCCGGCATGTTGTAAAAATGACTATTGACAAAAAATATTTTATGAATGCTGATCACTGTCCGGCACACGATAACCTATCGCTCACCATGAATCTGTTCTAGGCCTATTAGTATGTGGCTCATGTGATATCCACCTGCATCGTGTTTTTACATTACCGTAAGGAAGAAAGCAATTATTTAAATGTGCGTTGGCCACAGGTGGCACCCTCCTGCCCAAGCCCTGTACTAGGGTTAAGCAAAACATGAAGTTAATCCATCAAGGTATTGTGCATAACCATGGCAATAATGACACACATACATGTTCCGTTCCTATTGAGACAAGAAGTCGTTTAAAGTTAACAATTTATGATTCTAGTAACTAGGTATATTGTGCTGGTTAAAACGTACACATCACATAAAAATTAGGTTTCTCAATCGGATTGACAATTTACATAATCGTGTTAATAGTATCATCTTAATTGTTATATTTTTGATCAGAATAGATACCGTACAAAAGCCTGGTAATGCGCTGATAACACAGTTTTCAGACATAATTGAACGAATAAAGTCCCAGCCATCGGCTCAGAGATCCACACAAAACCGTAATGTAGGCTACACATATTTCTACTCCCCCAGCTTGAATGAGACACGATATCGGAAATCTGTAATTTGGTGCAGACGTTGACTTATATATGTTTTGGGCATATAAGAGTGATGGTTGAGGACACGCTAGGGTAATGTTGAAAATACTGACGATGAATTAATTTTTTAAATATAGTATGAACATACACCATTTTCAGAAGATGTTAGTAACTAACCTAGTCTTGGCAACTAAATGCTATAGAGTGTCATGAACAAGTCACCAAAGATTATTGGGTACACTATTGCAACAAGATATGATGCAGAATATGTGGTAATTGGGGCAATAATACCGTTCGTAGCACGATCAGGATGTTTTTTTTTATGAAGATTAACATACAATACAGAAACTTTATAGATATGGTCGTGATATGGTAGAATGTATGAGGAATCAGTAGGTTCTGGTCATGCATGCTTCTTATCAGATATAAGCTCTCACTCTCACATAATATATAATAACCCAACAGGTTCAGTTCTGTCTTGGAGTGGTATCAATGGTAAAGACAATAAGTCTTACCATATATAAAGTTATGAAATCATATGATGGATGTGAAGATATTTAGGTCCTTAATAACTATATGTCTCCTTCAGACATAGTAGATTAATTATCATGCATAAAGAGTGTTTATTACTTATCTATTATATTATTTTGTAATAAACATTGGTCATCTGATGATCTATGCAAGACACATGTACCCTACATCAAAAATATTTCCATGCCAAGAACAATGCCATTCAACTATTTAATGAAGACTGGTATTTAAGTGTGAGGTTAAAATACTGAGGTACATAATGGGACGTTAAATGTTATTACGACAATCAAACTGTCAGATACTGACAATGTGGTAGTCATAGGAACTGATGTAAACTTGCTCATTCAGCTTTCGAAACGTTCTCATCATAGCAATTCCTAGCTGTGTGAACCTAAAACTGGTGATATTTATCGTACCACTCAACCGTCTTATTGTCTTCCACAACACCAGCACATCAATTCTAAAAGAAAGATATTCAAATTAATTCATAAACACCCAGAACTAGAACTTAAGCCAATTGGAGTATTTCAATGTATCCTCTTCGTCAATAACCCCTGCAGAAAAAGTGGATATTGTTTCTGTTGTATTTCAGGCCTGTTTAGCAATAAATACAGCTCTGGCTAGATAACAATATCATAAACATCTATGATATTGTGGTTGGAGCTTCATTGATGGACAACTGCAACTAGTTCTCGTGTAAAAGCTTCCTGCTCAACCTGGAGAACTATCACATTTAGTTTGATTAAGTGTGAATTAGGACCACGAGAAAGTAGCCAATGGTGCCCTATCAAGGAGTCGCTACATAAATTTCAAAGCTGCACATATATATGATGAATATATTGATGAGGGTGACTATTCTATGATTATCATCATGCAAGATGATAGCATTCATGCAAATCTGAGATATACACAGCAAGCCTATGTAGGTACAGTGATGAAAGTAACACATGCTACTTTTGTGCAATTTCCTCATAGTTAATGTGTTGTTTTTAAATAATCATATTTTTTGCATTTCCCGTAACTACATGTAACATGGAAGTTGAGTTTCTTGATGCTGTGTGATTTTTTTGTATTAGAAAACAATATAAGCGTCAAAAATAACTTCCTACTTCCTACTTAGTACTTGCTGTATAATTGGCGGCCATCTTGGATTTTTCCCTGAAACTACATGTTATATAAAAGTTAGAGGTTATTACTATATTGTACTAGATTTATTGGTATTTAAAACCCATATTTATCCACCAAAAACAACTTTCTATGACTTAGAAAAACGTTATGGTACTTTCTGTATTATTAGCGGCCATCTTGGATTTTTTGCGTGATAGTTGACCAGGTCTTAGACGATGAAATTCCTCAAAACAAAAATGTTATTTTGAACACGAAAGTCAAGTTTGTGTGTCCGCTGGGCACCCAGACGTGATGTATATTCATGATAATTGAGACTTTATCTGCTATTTTGGCGGCCATTTTGTTTTGCAATTTTAAAAGGGAAAAACTGAAAATAGAGCTTGGCATGGGGCAGATTTGGAATCAGCATATCCGAATTGTGTGAAAACAACTGCATGACAAATTCTACTAAGAAATGCCTTACAAACTTTAAGAATGCCTCTTTTTGAAAAATGGGCCCTGACTAAATGGTCTATGTATGAATTATATATCATGAAACCAGCTAAACAAATGATGAAAGGGTCTAAACTGGCTCAGGAAAACATCCTGAGGATGATTAGATGAATCAGATGACACTGCCATCCAGAAACGAGATTTGAAATTTGAACCCTGGCACTACTGTATTACTTTGCAGGCATATATAGTCCAGGCAATTTGTCCCTGGATTTTGTTGTTACACTTTGTCTTACAAATGTCAATTTCTCATATGACCGCAAAATGGTCTGAAATACCTGCTGCCAAAAAAACCTGATTTAGTAGAATTAGAAATGTGTTTGGTGATCAAAATATCTAGCCAATGACCATGAACGCGAGTTGGAAAATTAACATGCTGTTTGAGATCGAAACATGCGAGGATTTTATTGAATTTGACGATTGGGTGATATTACAAGATATGACGTCATACCTGACATACTGACGTCATACCTGGTATAGTTTAATTATAAAAAAAATCGTCTTTGTAGTGTTATAGCAGACCGATAGACCGATATTTACTTTATACCACCAGTTTCGTTGAAACGTATGTTAGTCTATACCTTACTGGCAGAAAACATCTGATTATCATAATTAAATAAACGATTCCAAAGGATTAAAAAAAACAGCATTATACAATTTCCATAATAATTTTTGGAATGAGACATTTTCAATGTTGTCAATTTTGACAATTTAATTTATATGAAGCTATATAGCCTACTGATCCTAACTGAAAATACGAAAAAGTCAAAAAACAATTTTAAAGCACCGAAAAAGAGTGAAATAGTTGTATTTCCAGGTCGTATATTGCCATGTAAACAAAACAAGTCAGCAATATTCAGCACTTTACATCACATATTCCCACGTATCAGACGGTAAGATCAGAGCAGTCGCCGCTAATTGGTGTCTTATAGTCAGGACACGGGAGGACACACCTGCGGTACTGATTGTCTACCCAACGCTGGGCCGATGCCATCAGCATGCGGCCCAATGCTGTGAAAACATTCAATCGTCCTTCAGGTATACAAATAGTTTGTTTGGGTTACTTCTGGTTTCATAGAAATGTTGATTAAAAATATTTGTAAAAATATGAAAATTTTGAAAAAAATAAAAACATGATCCGTGGGATACACTACTTCAGTACGGAATTAAAGCAAAAATTGATGTCATCCCAAGGGGCTGCTTCAAGCCAACATTTTGACCTAAATCAGTTGGGTGAATCCGGGGCCATATTTTTACTGAACACAGTTAGATTGTGTAACAACAGATCAACTTGGGCAGTAATCGTGATAATTAAGCAATATTGTACAATAACCTTCATAATCTAGTTGTTGTTTTGTGTAGCTCTATAACAATTGCTAAATCAATACCATATAGGCAGATAGATATAAGAAAATAAACTGTCTGACCTCAAAAAATTGCAACTAAACGTTTTTTGGGGATTTATATCGACATAAAATTTGACCATGGGAAAGGTTAATTAGCATAGAAACAAAATGGCCGCTAGCTGACATTTTGATTTTTTAACTTTTGGCCTAAAAACCCTATATTGTAATGTAATACCTCATTTTGGATTAATTTGAATACACTGAGTTCATTGGAAAAGTTATTTTTAAGTTTCAGGGTCATCAGGTCAAAAACAAGATGGCTACCAATAATCGCAATGAAAATGACTTTTTCTCAATTGTTGATATACTAGCCCTATATTCTAATGTAATACCTCTTTTTGGACTAATTTGAGTACACTGATTTCATTGCAATTAATATTTTTACGTTTCAAGGTCATCTATAGGTAAAAAAGAACAAGATAGCTGCTAATACTCATCTTGAAAATGACTCTTTTACCTTTTGGTATATTCTTATGGAATCACGTAGTACCTCATTTTGGACTAATTTGAATAATATGATTTCATTAGAATAGTTAGTCAGATTTCAAGGTCAAGGTACAAAAAAAAAGATGGCTCCCAATAATTACACCTTATGAAAATGCTATGTTTACAGTAGAGACCAGCATTACCTTTCAAGCTCTGAAACAAGGTAACAAGGTAACAAGGTAGTTTATTCAGGATCCCGTAGGACATGAGAAGCCAGGTGTGCGATACAGTGTGAGTAAATATAACATACCTGTGACAAGGGCATGCCAATCGTTATTAATTTAAACCATTCATTACGTTATTTATAATAATAATAAGTTGTGCTAGGTGATACAATAACTCCCGGTTTTCACTTGAGAATAATGCATGCATTTTAAATGTTGAAGGTCTATCATAAAAGTAGCAGCTTAATAATTTTTTTCTGTCTCTTTTAAAGTGCCCACATTCGAAAAGATAATGATATTCATCACCGATGAATCTGTTGTGACATAAGGTGCAGGTACGTCTATCACGTGAAATACCACAAAAACTACCGAGTACAATGAGAAGTTTGGAATTCCTGCATCTGAAACGGGTTATAGATTTCTTTATATTCGGTGCAGTTAATAAAAGGTACTTTTCTAGAATAAAATTAGTTTTGAAAATCCTATAGTTTGTACATTTGCCACTATTAAATAATTCTTCCGACCATTTCTGTATAAATTGATCTTCTAAACGTCTTTTAATTACCTCCTTGAAACATTCAAAACTATTGGGGATGTGCTGAGCATTCCAGACACCTGGAAAGCCACAATCTATCAAACTATCCTTAATATACAATATCCATTTTGATTCGTAAATATTTAGCTCAAACATACAGTAAAACAATTTATAAATTAATGATGAAAGTTTACATTTTTGATCCGTAATCAAACGGGCCCAAAAACACAAGGCTCTACATTTGACATGTACCTTGAGGGGGAGAACACCCAATTCTCCATATACCATGTTATTGTATGTACACTTATTTACAGATAAAATATATTTACAAAAACGTGGCTGTAGTTTCTCTAAAATGACACAATCTTCAGGTGCCATTACTTCACAACCATATAACACCGTTGGAAGAACAATAGCATTAAACAGATGTAATTGCAAGTCTATGGGGAGATTAAGTTGTCTACTTCTTTTCAAAATACTGAATATTGCTCTATTACCTTTATCAAAGAGTTCCTGCTGAGCTTTAGAAAATTTTCCATTATAATTAAATTTTACACCAAGATATAAATAATCAGAACATATTTCAAGCAGCTTATCTCCTAAATAAAAATGAGGGTGCTTTCTTATTTTACCTCTGGAAAAAATTACCACTTTGGTCATTGAAACGTTAATTTTTAAATTCCAATCATTACAATACAAATTCATGCTATTCAGAGCTGCTTGTAATTCTTCGGGTGATTCAGCGAGTAAAATTGTGTTATCTGCATATAAAAGTACATATATCTTCAGATAGCTAACAAGGTTGTAAGTTATGGAGGGCAATGCAGTGATTTTTTTCCATGTGAGATGGGAGTTAGGCAAGGGGATAACCTTTCACCTCTATTATTTAATATTTTTCTTTCAGACCTTAAGTCTTACTTAGGGAACAAATATAATGGTCTATCAAATATCCATGATATCGCCACTGATATAATATCAGAGGGCAATGCAGTGATTTTTTTCCATGTGAGATGGGAGTTAGGCAAGGGGATAACCTTTCACCTCTATTATTTAATATTTTTCTTTCAGACCTTAAGTCTTACTTAGGGAACAAATATAATGGTCTATCAAATATCCATGATATCGCCACTGATATAATATCACATGATTTTTTTCCATGTGAGATGGGAGTTAGGCAAGGGGATAACCTTTCACCTCTATTATTTAATATTTTTCTTTCAGACCTTAAGTCTTACTTAGGGAACAAATATAATGGTCTATCAAATATCCATGATATCGCCACTGATATAATATCAGTGGCGATATCATGGATATTTGATAGACCATTATATTTGTTCCCTAAGTAAGACTTAAGGTCTGAAAGAAAAATATTAAATAATAGAGGTGAAAGGTTATCCCCTTGCCTAACTCCCATCTCACATGGAAAAAAATCACTGCATTGCCCTCCATAACTTACACACGACTTTACTTTTGTATACATATCATATATTACATTAAATAATTTCCCTTGTATTTCAAGATTACAAAGCTTCATCCACAGCTGTTGTCTCTGAATTGAGTCAAAAGCCTTTTTATAATCAATAAAACATGCATATAAACGTTTCTTACGAAACAGATAGAAGTCAATCAAAGAATTTAACACAAAAATATGATCTACAGTAGAATATCCACTTCTAAAGCCGGCTTGTTCTGGTCCGATTAATTCCATATCTTCAACAAATTTACCAAGTCTAGAATTTATTAAAGTTGTAAAGAGTTTGCCTAAACAGCTTGTTATTGTAATTCCACGATAGTTATTCGGGTCATTTGGGTCACCTTTGTTTTTATATAAAGGGTGAATGTAGCCGATGCACCACTGTTGTGGTACCACTCCACATTTTAAGATTACATTAAAAATATATGTATAGAGCTCCAATATATTTTGAGGTGAATATTTTAAAAACTCATTTAATATGTTGTCTGGGCCTGGACATTTATTAGTCTTCAATTTGTGTATACATTTTTTAACTTCATCTACTGAAAAAGATGAATTTAATATAGTATCGTCATTATCATGACTTGTTAAGATGTTTCATCAGTGTTCAAATTTGAGAAATGTTCTTTAACATCATTCAGTGTGACATTATTTTGGGGAGTTTTATTTCCATTTTTAAAAAGTAATTTCCAATATTGTTTTGCGTCAGATGATTTTAAGCAACGAAATTTTTTTATAATTGAGTTTTGGTGCTCTCTAAAGGCCTTTTTAATTTGAATTTTATACTGTTTACTAGCCGTCACCATTTTCACCTCGTTTTCGTGGGATCTCAGGTTTCTATATCTGTTTTTAAATTTAAAATACTCTTTTCGCTTGACCTCACATTCGTTGGTGTACCATGGCTTATAGTCATGGTAACGTTTACGCAGCCCGACTTCTTTTTTTTAATACGCGTTTTATTCAGCATATTAGATGTTTCTGCTGATTCTGTGATCAAAGTGGACACGTCAGTAATGAGTTCATTTATATCATCCAATTTTGGGTCCGCATTATTTGAAATGGCCTGAATCTTTCTAGTAACGGTGTCTAAATTTAATGAACTCAGATTTTGAGTGAAGTTATCTTTGTAATTATCGTTCCATTTAGGTCTGTTTTTTTCGGTTAAATTAGATTCTTCCATATCTCCAGATCGAGTATGAGGGTTACATGTGAAAGATATATGTAGCTCTATTGGTGAATGAATGTCTGATAATATTTCATGAAACTCCAGCACTTTAAATTCGGAAACGGCACATAACAGACTTTTAGATACAATAGCATAATCTACGCAGCTAACGTTTTTACATGTAAACTGACCAACTGTGGCATCTGTGCCACACCTTCCATTTACAATAATAAAATCTAAGTTTTTACACATTTGTGTTAACATGCGGCCATAATTATTTACAACACTGTCCTTATTAACCCTCTGGTTAACCTCATTTTGTACATCATTATTACTTCTCACAGACAGTGTGTCGTCAATAATTACTTCACTTAAATTTCCCGTTCTGGCATTAAAATCTCCAACCAAGCAAAACTTTGTCTTCGGGTTCTTAGATAAATGAACAACATGATTTTCAATATAACTAAAAATGTCTGGATCAGCGTATCGAGAGTCCTGTGGGGGATTATATATAACAATAAAAACAATGTCTTCCTTTGTATTATGTTCTTTTAACCGAAACCATAGAGTTTCCTTAATGTCACTATCAATAATTTCTACGGCTGAATTGCTTTTGTTATTCAATAACAGGGCAACACCACCAGATTTTCTTTTTTTAAGCTTTCGATTTTTTGTAAATATATTAAAACCAGGAATCACAATGGAATCCATCTTACAAGTTTAGTTTCTGTGAGCAAAACTATGTCGTACCCCATGATAAAGTCATTAAAGTCCGGAAATCTCAATTTGCTTTTTAGTCCACATACATTTAGGAACATAATCTTCAGATTTTTTAAAGACTGTACTGAGACGTCATTCTGATAGCCTGATGATGGTGCCTTACCATCGCGCGCCTGGCACGGATGCTAATTGTTTGATGTAAAGCCAGGCATGGTTGAGGTGGAGGCCTGTGGGCTGTACACATTACTAGTCGTCTCAGGACTGTTCATACGTATCTCCTTACTTAGTTTGGTGTTAGCTGCTGGGGAAGTATGTGAAGCTTTCCGTTTTGAGTCTGCAGGTGTTTGTTGTGAGCTTTCAATCAGGTTCCATATCAGGCTTCGGCCATCTTTGTTGAAGTGGAGACCGGTACTGTCATCTTTTTCGAAATACCTGTTGATTACACCGCCCTGTAAGGTGGTAAGCAGAGCCCAGGTATTGATATAGCTCAAGTTTGTTTTATTGCGTTGACAATAACCGTCCATAAAGGAATTGATAGATCGTGCTGTCTGATTATGTTTGTGAGTCTGATCACTTCTACCCTTCCTGGGTGGTATACTACACATGTATATTTGCGACTTGGGAAACTCCTTTTCAAGAGAACCCATCGCCTCAGCAACGTTGAGTATAATGTCTGTATCTCTGTTCTGATTATCTTTACCATGAATGATATCATTTGTTCCGAGATGAACAACTATATTATCTGGTGTGAACTTACCACCTGACTTTGTTTCGGCTTTTTTCAGCATTCCATTTATATTTTGTAGTGTGTTTCCGCTCTCGGCTATGATCATGGTGTGTTGATTCCCATTCACTGACTTCATGTTTGAAGCCCCGAGTACTAGTGTTTTACGTTTTTCTGTTTTATCTACTATCTCACTTGAGCTTTTAGTAGGCTGGCTATCTGCCTCTGCTCTGGTAGAACATCTGGCCAATTGTGTAGGCGTGTCTGTGTTAATTTTGGTAGCGGTATTAAGCCTACACTCTCCATTCCAATGCGATGTAAAATTGACAACCGGTATGGGGACACCGACATCTGCATTAGTAACGGGGACTTTCTCAGTTACACTGCTTGGGGGATCGGTCTCTCTGCTTGTTGTTCCGTTGCTGGCCCTGTTTTTCACATCCGGTGTTTTGTCTTCATTATTTGGAGCGTTGTTTTCTTCATGTCTGCCTTCTTTAATGTCATGCCAGTAATTTCCATATTTCTCCTTCTCCTTTTTCTCCTTCCAATCATCACACTCGCTCTGTCTGTGGCCACTCTGAAAGCAGTAGCGACATACTACATCGTTAGTACAGTCCTTAATTGAGTGACTTTCGCTATTGCAACGATAGCATTTGCGAGCGGTAGATGGTTTATATGGGCAACGGAAGTATACATGGTCATTTAGACTGCAGTGCTTGCACCTAGTTCGACCATTGTTGCAATATATTTTGACACTAAATTTACAAAAAAATTGTTCAACAGGAATATCTTCAACTGCATCCTCAATGTCAAGGTATCTTGTTCCATTTTCGATGTTAGTACCTTTGATTTTCCCTCTGGTCAGACTACCGTGTGTGATGGTGCCATATTGCTTCAGGGTTGTGGTGATTACAAGGTCATCAAGTTCCAGAGGAGCTTCTTTAATCGTGACACTCGTGATATTCTTATCAGCGTTACTGACTGAGATATTTCTGTCATTTATGATCAGCTTCTGTTGTTTTGATAGCTGTTTTGCTTCGTCATTTACAAGCGTTATACGACATTCATCACCTGTGATCTGAATGCCCTTGACATCTTCTTTTTTTCTGATTCTTGTTACCGCATCTAACACATCTAACTCAGTAGTTCTGCCACTTATAGTTGGTGAGAAGATCACAGTCAGTGGTCGTTTCAGTTTAGTCATCTTTTATGACTGATAGGACATCTGGTGAATAATGGCTCAAATCGTTGTGGGGACACCTGGTGAATAGTCAATTCAACAATAAGCCTAGAATCGAATGCAGCACCTCATTTTGGACAGATTTGAATAATTTGTCTGCACGTTGCAATGTCATCTAAAGGTTATAGCCAGGGAAATGGCCCATTTTCACCAACGACTCACTTTTTAACATTATTGCATTGTTATATTAATAAAACAAATGTATCCGACTGTTGATAAATAAACGCTAAATTTAATATAGGCCTATACACTATTATATTTTTTGAAGTTGACGATATACCCCATATTTTGACAAAAAAATGTCATATTCTCACAAAATAGTGCCATATTTCGACATTATAATACACATCATGGTCGTATAATGCCATGCATCCTGATATAATAATGTCGTATTAACACACTAATATGCCATATGATGACGATATTTAGCTGTTATTATAAATTGACTTGATAGGACCTAATTATTCTGGCATTATAATTGTAATATCTATACATTACAATGACATTATTTGACATTGCCAAATCATGACATTATAATGTCATATGATGACAATAAAACGACATGTAAGGAGATTAAAATGTCGCCTCCTGACCATATACTACCATATTGTCGACATTATAATTATAATGTTACATCCTGACCATAAGCTTCCTGACTGTATGTATATAAAAGCGATACAAATTGTGGGGACTAAGATATTACGATGACAAAGTTTGTCAGCCTCTGTGTCCTTGCAAAATAATGTCAAGGTCAAACATCTTCGACCTAGGTCTATAGATGGTGTTGATATAAAGGCGATACAAACTGGAGCAGCATATCATAAAGATAACTTTCCTTCTGTCCGTAAATAATAGGTAGTTATTAGGCCTATTGATCCGGATATTGCGATAATCATGGATTTCCTATTTTGGATTTTTTACCCTGAAACGTCTTTCAAGGTCATCCATCTTCGAACTTGAAATTTTGAGGCATACACTACTGGTATCCATTGGGTGTCAATGGGCATAAATCTATATATGTATGTTAATATATATGTTAATCCACTTTCTTTTAACATTTTTTTCTGGGGATGTCAATGACTCAAGGAACAAGTTAAAATCAGAAAACCTTTTGTTGCAATTTTTTGGGGGTCATACCATGGATTGATCTGTCTAATAATTCAACCACTGTCTCTGTCCTGAGCCACAAGCTGGTCCTGAGTTAAGCTACTTATTATGCTACAATCATCGATGTACCTCCCCATCAGCTGTTACCCGTTTTGTTTATAATAATGTTATCATAAGATTGTTTTAATACACTCAATATACTATAAGGTACCGTTATCAGGTTGCAGAAAGTGATGTCGGCCTACAGCCACATACACTCACCCACCACGTATAATAAAACCAAATACCTTCATGCAAAAATATTGCATGTGTAGATCTATATGATAGATATGAGGGTTTTTATTTTGGCATTAATTTTGTAGCAAACTGATACACATATCTGGCTTGAACTCAAAGTACTTTTGAATGTCCTTTATTATCAAATTGTCTATTTATGTAAAGTACTAGCACCTGTCTCATGCTGAATATGTTGAAGGGTCACAATACAACAATTCAAACATGACTGATCTGATGTGCTATGTTTTTTCCACATTGAATTCTGAAAAACTACATCTCTTTGAACATAAATATTTTCGAAGTGGGAAACATTACTATGACGTATGTATGTTACACTTCTCTTTACAACAATTCCTTGTATTTTGAAAGAATGTGTCTTGTTCCCTTTGAATAAAAACCGCTATATCTATCTGTTATCTTTGTTTTCAGTCATTTGTTGCAATGAGCACTATGACACTATGGCACATCGTTATCTTCGCATTCCTATTTATCAGCGCGACTGTGGTCTCTGCAGAACAACCCATTGACGGACAACTTCTGAGTCAAAAGTTAAAGAAGCTGGGCGATGAAGGTCTAGGTGTGAAAACGATGCAGGTATTTATGTTTGCAAGTGGCTGACAGTTATATTGTTATCACATTGTGGGATAGGTGTGTCCTATTCCATGATAAACAGAGATTTTCTAAAGATTAGGATATAAAAACTATTGTGATAAATTTAAAAAAGGGGCCATGCGTGAGAATTGAAATATTATCTTATGAGGCGAACTCTGCCATCCTGCAGTCTTCAGATGTACTAGGTCTCCACATAATTGAGCACTCCCTCACCATGCAGCTCCAAACTGCCAGGCTCTCCACAAAATTGCAAAATCTGCCCAAAATCATGAAAGTGATACATGTAGAACAATTATAGCTTTTATTGCAATAAATATGTTAACCAAACATTTATTTTGTACTTTATGTATACCATAGCATACATATTTTACTATAATTATAGACACAAATAACTTTCTGAATTATTTTCCTCATTTGATTTGAGCACATTTAATCGCAAAATTACGTATTATTTTTCAAAATAAAAACCACATATTTTCCGTGCGTTTTTGTTCAAAAGTAGATGATTAGGGGGGATTATATCGATACAAAAACACAAGAAAAAAGTTTTGTTTAGCCACTGATTAAAGGCCCATTCCCAGGCAAATGACATCTTTTTGTATTGGCTCTGTTATATCTTTCTGAGTGTTTGAATGAGCGAAGACAACATTTCGATAGATTACAAGTTTCAGAAACATCCGTTGGCAAAGTAATCGGGGAAAATTATTAAGACAAAATGGCGGTCATTACATTTTTGTCTTTTAGATCCACCCGTTTTATCATGCACTTGTCACATTTGACAGGAAAATGACATCGAGTCACTAATTTGATTATTTCTTTCTAAAGATAGTTTTGTCATAATTTAATAGCCGTAATCTATGAACAAAAGTTCTTATCTCGTATTAGGACAAGTATGTAAGGTCTCAGATGTATCACAACGTCAAAGACGTTGTGAGTTTAATTACTAAACCTCATCGGAAAATCACAGCTTAACGGCGCTTTCCTAGTGGGCCTCCCATTTCCAAACAGGAAGGTCAACACATTTAAACTTGGTCAATTTACATGTTTTATCTCTTCGCGGGACAACATGAACATCGCCAAAATACACAGGCAATATTCATGGGATATTCGCGGCTATTGTAATGACAAAAAGGAAGGGATTTTCCGCAATATTGACCCTTTCAAAGAAAAAAACAAATTAACATCGGACCCTTCATCTAGACCCTCAGCAGGCAGGTTTTATTGTCAAACCAAATATAATTAATGTCATGGTTGTCCGAAATTGTATAAACATTTCGAAATACACACTTACCTGGTACATATCATAGACTTACGATGCTATAAACCTAAATACCACAATTAAACTTCGAAACTTTTAAAGTTTAAGGCACTTTGGAATGGGCCCTTAAAGTGTTTTTGATATAATAGTTGATATAATCCCACATTTTAGGCTCTAATTATTCAATGTTTAATCAGAGGTGACAATATTTGACTGTATAATCCAGTTGCACACACTCTGTTATTGTATGATGAGCTGTACAAATAACATTTCGCAAATGGCAAGGACCAAGTGGTGCCTCAACGTTGGGCCATTATCATCGACACTGTCACAACATCGGAACAGCGCTGGACAAGCTCTCGCATCGCTTTGCATATACTGTCACTTGGCAGACATCGAGCATTTCACGAACTGAAATAAATATTCATTGCTGGTATTTCGCAATTTGGTGGTACGTTTTTGTGTTGCTATCAGCTCTTTTCCAATGGCCAACAACTTTTTCACCAATGCTGTTTTTTTGTATTTATTGCACCATATCATGAACAGATATTTCAAGGCTGGTGTTAATAATAAAAATAATTTATTTTGAACTTGTTCGCATTCAAACTGTTCTTCGGTGTCAATCGTTCGATCAAAGTGAGAAATAGATAATGAAAGATGTCGATTGCACAATGATGGTAACATTCTAGGGGTCAACATAGTCAAACAGTATCTACTTATTGTCGGGTGCTTAGTTTGGCCGTCTGGTCATTTTAGTATTTTCTGACTCTATATATTCAATATTTATTATATATGAATTCGTGAGTGCAATCCCGGATTCAACAATTTCTTTAATTTAAAAAGAAATATTGGCTTAATAAATTTAACAACGTAACAATAAAACAGAAGTAAAATATTAATAATTCTTATTATTCAGAGGAGGGAATTTTGCGTTACTCATACCCTATTAACTTATTTATCTGTTGAATGTGAAATGTTAGCACTAGGAGATATAAACATAGATTTTCTTAATCACATAGAGCATACAGAAAAAGCTTCAAACAACTGTAGGCCTAACGAAAAAACTGATCACAAAGCCGTGAAATTAAATAACATACTCACAGATCTAAACCTTAATCAAATTGTAAAAAAGCCATCCAGGGTTACCAGTACTTCTAAAACTCTTATTGATCATATATATGTTTCAAATTTAAGTAATATAACTGAATGCTCAGTGCCTTGTTATGCTATAAGTGATCATTACCCAGTTTGTGTGACTTGGAAAAAGTCATTTGCAAATAATAAGAAATCATCCAATGAAATAACATACAGGCGTACCAAGTACTTAGATGAAGACCAGTTTATAAATGGCCTGTTAAACACGCCTTTTAACTGTTGTTATGAAACCAGTCTAGATCCCGATGTAGCTCCGCAATCCTGGTATAAAGCATTTAAGATCACCATATGCCTATTATTTCTAAGCGTGTTAAACACCCAACCCAGCCAAAGTGGATTACAACTGATATTTTAGCAGCGATGCATAAAAGGGACAAATACAAGAAGCAAAACAATCATGTTGAGTATAAGATATGGCGAAATAGAGTTTTTAGACTAGTAAGAAATTAAAAAAAGACAGTTTACATTAATTCCATAGGGCAAAACAAAAATTCACCGAAAGAGCTTTGGAAACACGTTAAAGAACTTTGTCCAAACACAAAATTAAAAAATCCAATATCTCTCCAGAAAAATAGTAATTTAATTTCAGATCCTGAAATAGTAGCTGACACATTAAACAAATACTTTGCCACTATTGCTGATAAGTATACACCTGTTAGAAAATCAAGTTTACCCCCTACATCTGTAGAAATGATTTCTTATTTTGTAGACAGCAAACTGAATAGTGAAACTAAATTTATTATACCTCCTGTTAGTGAAGACTTCGTCTTTAAACAAATATTACCTATGCCAAATAATAAAGCTTTTGGTCTGGATGGCCTTAGCGTTGAAATATTGAAACGATCAGCCATAGCTATTTCTAGTTCTATAACTATTGTATGCAACCTAAGTATCCAAACTTCAATGTTTCCATGTCAGTGGAAAATTGCAAAAGTCACCCCACTATTTATAAGTGGCAACAAAGAAGAATGCAATAATTACCGTCCTATATCAGTCCTACCTCTTTTGTCTAAAATATTAGAAAAACATGTATTTTCACACTTTTATAAATATCTTCAACACCATAGACTTTTGGAACACGTTAAAGAACTTTGTCCAAACACAAAATTAAAAAATCCAATATCTCTCCAGATAAATAGTAATTTAATTTCAGATCCTGAAATAGTAGCTGACACATTAAACAAATACTTTGCCACTATTGCTGATAAGTATACACCTGTTAGAAAATCAAGTTTACCCCCTACATCTGTAGAAATGATTTCTAATTTTGTAGACAGCAAACTGAATAGTGAAACTAAATTTATTATACCTCCTGTTAGTGAAGACTTCGTCTTTAAACAAATATTATCTATGCCAAATAATAAAGCTTTTGGTCTGGATGGCCTCAGCGTTGAAATATTGAAACGATCAGCCATAGCTATTTCTAGTTCTATAACTAATATATGCAACCTAAGTATCCAAACTTCAATGTTTCCATGTCAGTGGAAAATTGCAAAAGTCACCCCACTATTTAAAAGTGGCAACAAAGAAGAATGCAATAATTACCGTCCTATATCAGTCCTACCTCTTTCGTCTAAAATATTAGAAAAACATGTATTTTTACACTTTTATAAATATCTTCAACACCATAGACTTTTAACTGATAGCCAGTTCGGATTCCGCAGAAACCAATCATGTCAAACTGCCCTTATAACTTTAACAGAGAAAATTTATGAAGCTCTTGAAGCAGGAAACTATTTTGGATTAGTACAGCTTGATCTCAGTACAGCATTCGACCTAGTAAATCACTCTCTGTTACTTCAAAAACTTAAACTATATAATTGTAGCTCTGCATCTACCTTCTGGTTTGAATCCTACCTTTCAAATAGATCTCAGAGTGTTTCTATTGAAAAAACTGTTTCATCTCCACACAAAATAACATCCGGGGTTCCACAAGGATCGATACTAGGACCCCTTTTATTTCTAATCAATATTAATGATCTCCCCCCTCCACTTTAAAAGCTGCAACGAAGTACTCTATGCCGATGACGCTACACTAACCAAATCAGGTCCAAATGTAGAAATAATTCAGCAAGAACTATCAAGGGATGTTCATTATGCATTCGAATGGTGTTTAGTTAACGACATGATGTTAAGTATCCCCAAATGTGTATCTATACTAATCGCCACAAGACAAAAATTAAGTAAATGTCAGGGTATCAAGCTAAATGTAAATATTAATAATGTAGATCTTCAATGTGTAAATAGTACTAAGATACTCGGTGTTCACTTTGATGCTACCCTTTCGTGGAAAGACCATGTTACACACGTAAGAAAGAAAATATCTAAAAATCTATTTTTATTGAAGAGTATCAAATGTTTTTTACCACTAAGTGCTCGAAAATTATTTTATGATAGTTACATTTTACCCTATTTCGATTTTTGCAGTATAATATGGGGTAATTGTCCAAAATATGTATTGGCAGATTTAGAAAAATACAAAAAAGGGCAGCGCGGATAATATTGAACCAAGATATTAATACAAGAAGCCATGTACTTTTCTCTGAACTGCGTTGGATGCCTTTAGCAGATAGAATAGACTATCATAGATCAATACAGGTGTATAAATGCTTAAATAACAACAACAATCAAG